>JANSMC010000055.1:0-141199 GCA_029299015.1 Ophiostoma montium | reverse complement strand
GGATTATTGTGGTGGTGTGTTGGAGTGCAATGGGAGAGTTGGGAGTTTAAGGTGTGGGTTGGGGGGGGGGGGGGGGGGGGTAGGGGGGGGGGGGGGGGGGGGGGGGACAGAGGTCGGTCTAATATGAAGGGAAGGAGCTCGCAAGGGAAGGAGCACTTCATGGCAGCAGCAACAACAAGGCAGCGCGTAGACAAAATAAAGACTGTCAAGGAAGGAGCGACCGGTATTGCACTGCTACAACAGGGAAAGAGCAACGGCATTGCATCAATACATTAGGGAAGAGCAAACGGTGGGATTACGTGATACAAGCCGCGTTGGCTAAGCTGCAGTCTCTTCTTCCACACTCTATCGAGGATTGATTATGCGTACTCTTGATCATTGCTGCTAATATCTTAACTGTATTCTTGTGTTCGCTATTGCATGTAAGGTCCAAGGAAAACGAGCGAGTGTGGCGTGCGTGCGTGTACTTAGTACGTGTCATGGTCATCATCTCGTCAAGGGGGAAAGGACATGCTTAACCGATCTAGAATGAGGAGGGCTGTGCATAACAGGCCCGGGCCGAGGCCGAGGCCAGCAACCCGGCTCGTTGCTTGTCATGTCTCATTCTTTGTTGTCTCTTGCTTCATTCATTCATTCTCTTTGTTGCTAGAAAAAGGTGACGCTTGTGTTGCTCTTGACGCAATGGCCCATCACGACAGAGACCCGGCATGCCGCATCCGTCTATGAGGCCTTGGCAGCCTCGGCGGGCTCCTCCTTCTTGGCCTCCGCCTCCTTCGGGGCCTCCTCCGTGGCCTCCTTCTCCTCCGCCGGAGCATCCGTGTCGTCCTCCGTGGCACCAGCAGCCTTCAGGACGGCACCGTTGTCGCTCTGGGCCTTGACAAACGCCTCCTTGAACAGGTTGGCGTCTGAAGAGTTAGTTTGGGTCTAGATCACGATAAAAGTACAAGGCAGTACGGGGGAAAAACCTACTGTCGGCGTTGGCAAAGCGAATGGCCAGCGTGACGGCCTCGGCCTCGCCCTCGCTCACATCAGCAGCCGTGTTCCAGACCCAGCTGCGGTCCGAGCCGACGTTGGGCGACAGGTTCATGCTGGGCAGGACTGGCGGGGGGGGAGGGGTTGTTAGCATTGTCCGAATATCTTTTGAGAAAAAGGGACACCTACCGTAGTGGTTGGCGCAGACCTTGAGCGTCTTGTCGCGGCGCATCACGAGACGGGTCTTGCCGTTCTCCTTGTGCTTCAGCAGACGCACGTCGCCGGTGCCGCGCTCCTTCCACTCGCTCGACTCGCGCACAAACTTGAACAGCTTGGCGCGCATCTTGAACGTCTGCTCCTCCGACTCCTCGTTGGTCTTGGTCTCGACCTTTTCGGTCAGCCGGATCACCGGCTCAAAGTGCACGTCCTCCGACTCGGGCGCCTCGTCCTCGTCGGCCGCCGCCGCCTCGCGCTGCGCCTTGTTGCTGCCCGACACATCGCCGCGGTCCTCCTCCTCCTTCTTCTCCTTCTTGGCGCCGCCGCCAAACATGGAGAAGACAGCCGACTGCGTGACGGGCTTCTCCTCCGTGGTCTGTGGGCGTGGTTAGCAAAAAAATGAAAAGGGGGCTGGTCTTGCCAACGGCCAGCGCGTCCGTCCGGCTTCCACCTCTCGCCTCTCGCCTCTCGCTCTCGCTCACCTTGGGGACCTCTTCGACGCCGGACATGGTGACGGTTTGTTTTGTGGTGTTGTTGGGTAGAGATGCGGGAAAGCAAAACGGGTTGTCGTCGGCAGGGTTGACTAAGAAGAGTTTCGAGGCTGTGTGGTATGAAAGATATCGTGCGTGGTAGCCCGCAGTGGTGGTAGTGGTGTCGGTAGTGATGGTGGTGGTGGACGAGTTTTTGTTATGGTGGGGGGGTCCTGATGAGGAGAACCCAGTTTGGGTAATAAAGGAGGGGAGCAAGCTATTCCAGGAATAAAACTCAGTTACTAAATAAACATCTTATTGCCATTTATAATTGCATAATTCGTGTCCTGGTAACCATGCGACGAAGCTGCCTATGACTCTTCTTTCATCGCGCGACGGAATCGCGTTGGGCACGGCAGCTGTGCAATCTTTGGGCTCGCATGCCGTCTGTTCCTCTTCTTTATGCCTTATTTTGATTATGTAACGTGCAAAAGCACGGGTCGCCGTTGGAGTTGTCAACTCTACTCCGTATTATCGCATTTCCTCTTCAGGACAGCAACCCCTCCTAGTCCCCCTCCTGCCGTTTATGCTATGCAGGCGCTTCTCGTTACTTCCACATGGTGAAAAGGGGCGACAACGTTGGTACCCGTGCGTCAACTTATATGGGTCCCATGCATGGCAGATATTACTAAGCCTTGACTCCCAGGTCACTGCATCGATGGCATTCGCGAGATGAAATTTTGGCCTGTGGTCTGCTGGTCTGCCTTGAGATCCAACAACGCCCATCCTGAACTAACCGAGAAAACAAGACAGCAAGACAGCAAGACAGAAAGCGGTGCATGCGGTGAAACCAGAGAAGAAAACACACGCCGAACTGAGCACAAATCAAGAACAAATCATAGCTAGACATCGAACATGTATATACGTGCCAACGTACAGAGAACAACAAGACCACAACAAGATGGAGCCAAATGTAAACACAAAGACGGCGAGCATAGACGTGCCGCAGGTGACGTATCAAGAACCTGGATAAAGAACCACGATGCCGTGACAGAAAAGCGTAAGAGTCCAATGTCACCCAAAAAAAGAAACATTAACACGTAGCTTCATTTCCTTTTCTTCTCGTGAAAAGACAGTCATCCTCCCCATTTACTTGGCATGCTTCTTGAATGCCAGCAGGTCGGACAGGCTGCCCAAGGGGCATCCGTGCTTCAAAAAGTCGTGCTCCAGCAGCTCGCGTGCCGAGGCACGGCTCTGCACGTCCACGCACAGGCAGACGGACAGGAAGGCCTTGAGCTCCTTGCTCAGCTTCTCGGGCTTCTTCAGGCGAGGGGTGCCGTTGGTGGCAATCAGGTACAGGGCCTTGAGCGGCTCCTCGTTAAGGTAGGGCGGCTCCGACTCGATCATCTCAATGGCCATGATGCCCAGAGACCAGATGTCCACCTTGGGGCCATACTCCTTTTGCTTGACAACCTCGGGAGCCATCCAGTACGGCGTGCCCACCATGGTGGCACGCTTCTTCTTGGTGTCGGTAAGCTTGGCGCAGAAACCAAAATCAGCTGCAGCGCGTTAGTATGTGTTCCATGTTCAAAAGCACCTGCGTGAGACTTACTGATCTTGACGTTGCCACGCGCATCCAGCAGCACGTTGTCACTCTTGATATCACGGTGGATAATGTCCTGCGAGTGCAGATGTTGGAGACCACGGCAAGTCTAGCATGTTAGTAATGAAGTGGCACACACAAGGGTCAAGAAAAAACTTTACCTCCAGGCAGATGGTCGAGATCTGATCCTCCGTAATCACCGGGTTGTTGTCGATGACGTCGGTCAGGGCACCACCCTCCATAAACTCCATGACCACCCACAGCTCCGAGTTGTTGTTGCGCAGGAACGCGTCCAAGAAGTTGACAATGTTGCGGTGCTTGCTGTCCTTCATCACCATGATCTCGTTGACAATCAGCTCCTTCCGTGGCTGGTGTGCGAGATCCATCTGCTTAATGGCCACCTGTGCCCGCGCACCCTGTTCGCGCAGAACAGCCCGTGCCACCGGCGAGACGGCCGTCTCCTTGACCTTGGCAACGTACACCGAGCCGGATGCACCCTGGCCAATCTTCTTCTGCTTCGAGTACGACAGGTTGGGGTCGTCCTTGGAGACAGCCTCCTTGAGGCGGACCATGACCTCGGACTCGGACATTGTCGACAGCCGCACATCCTGCTTGCGCTCTGCTGCTGGTGGCTTGGCGGTCAGAGCCGCCTCGGCAGCCCGCACGCTCTCGCTCTGCTGGGACGCCTGGTTACCGCCGATGTTGAGCGGCTTTACTGGCGCCGGCAGGCGAGATGCCGCCTGCTGCTGCTGCTGCTGCTGGTTGGCAGCGGCGCGCGGTGCGTTCGAAGCCGGCACGGCATTGGGGTAGCGCTGCGCAACGGCCGCGGGGACTTGTTGCTGTGGTGCGGGCTGCCGTGGGGCCGACTGTGCAGACGAGCCCTGCTGCGCTGGACGGGGGCCTGCACTGCCGCTGGTGGGAGGGGCGGGCGCTGGGCGCTGGGCACGCAGGGCCTGCTGCTGGCCTGGCTTGGGCGCCGGAGGGGGAGCGCGGCTGGGGTTGAAGCGATCGGGGCCGACAGACGACGAACCACCACCGTAGCCACCAAGCTCCTGCTGGGCCAGGGGCAACTTAGTCTTGGGCAACGACGCGTTGTAGGCCTCGAGGTCCCGGCGGTTCTGCTCCTCCGCCTCCATCATCCGTTGGCGCTGCGCCGCCTCATACTGCTGCTGCTGCTGCTGCTTCTGGCGCGCGAGGTCGTCCTGGCCGCTGCCGTTGTTCACATAGTTGCCAGCCATGCCCTGCATCTGCTGGCGCTGCTGCTGCGTTTCGGTGGGCGTCGGCCGGCGAGGATCCTGCCCAGGCGCCCCTGAAGGCGGGTAGTTGTTGCTGGGGGCGCCGCGGCCTTGCATGGACTGCATGGGCTGCTGCTGCGTCGGCTGCATTGGGCGTGGCGGCGTGACCGAGTTGCCACTGGAAAAGCCCATCGGCTGGTTGGGGTTGGCGGGAATGGGTGGTAGGGGCGTCATGTTGGGGTTACTGGACTTCTTGGTGAGATCGGTGTAAAAGTTCAGCACCTCGAAAACGGCCTGCGGGTTCTGCTCGTAGTCCTCCTTGGTGATGGCGGATGAGTTGAGCAGCTTGGACCACTCAGGAGGCAGGCCGACAAACTCGCCTGTCTTGGGGTCGAAGCCCACATGCACGGCGTGGGAGAAGTTGGTCGGGTTGCTCACACCACCCATTTCGGGGCAGCGTGCGTAGATAAAGTCAATCCATTCGTACAGGTCATCGTCGCTCTTGACTCGGATCTGGAGTGTTCTGGTGGTGCCGTCGTCATCGCCAGGGCTCGAGGACTGGCCGTCGGAGCGACGCTTGATTTCAAAAATGGTGCCGGCCGCCTCGACACGGCCGACGTTGATGACATCCTTGAGGTACAGCGTGTAGGAGACCTTGCCGCCCTCGACCTTGTGAAAGTCGAGGGCCTCTTTGCGCAGAACCAGAAACTTTTGCTTCCATGGCTGGATAAAGTTCTTGCTCTCCTTGACGGAAGCAACGCCCTCCTTGATCACGGCCACGCCTCCCATGCCCTCAATGTTGGAGTTCTGACGGTTGAGCGGAAGTGCAATGGTGGAGCCAGAGTACGTCGATCCCGCCCGCGAGATGGGCGTGCTGATGGACAAGGAAGACATGCTTTGCTGTATGCTGGGTGCGGGTGTCGCATATGGACTCTGACGGTCCACGGGCGGGCGCGGTGCAGGGCCGGGGTTCATGAACTGCCCTGAGGAATACATGCTGCAAAGTGTTAGCTGCTTGTCAAAGCCGTTTGGAGGGGGTCCAGTGTTGACATATGACACTACCCGGAAACTTACCTTTTTTGCGCAGCCATGGTGACTAGAAGGGGTATCGAACAAAGAGCAAATAAGAAAAGCGGCGAGACAAGCGGCGAGACGGACAGAGGTGCCGAGACTGAACACGCGGGATTCGAGATCAACCTGGAGCCACGACAGCGCGGCTCTTCAAGTCGCCTTTTTTTTGCTGTGTGATGTCTGCGAGGCAATCGGCGACGAAAACCGAGGCGTGGTTGAGCCGAACTGGCAAAGGTTGAGGCGAATCCCGGAAAAGAAGAGGTGGTAGTAATAGGAACGGTTCGAGGCGTTTGCGGCGTCCAAGGCGTGGCTACCAGTGCAGGTGATCCAGGGGTAGAGGAGGTTCGAACCGAAACAGGGAAACGAGCTGGCGGACGGAATGTGAAAACAGCACTCTGGCGCACGACGAGCCGGGCGGCGATGATGACCGACCGAACAAGACGAGGATGAGGCAAGACGACGGGAGACACGAAAGAGGGAAAGGGAGAGGAAGAGGAGGAGAGGTTGCGAGAGAAGAGAGACGGAGGACGGGAGAGATTCAGGCAAGGCGGTGGAGAAAGGAGAAGCACGGCGGCGGGCGTGCAGGCAAGGAAGAGCCACAGGGGTAGAGGATGGGACCACTCTTTAGTCGTGGTACTCGGGCGAGGGCGGCAGCGACACAAAGACAGCCGTTGTATCTGTGTTTTCCGTACTTTGTAGTTTTTGGTGCTTTTTAAAAATTTGAGGGTACGAGTATTCAGGGAGGATGAGATAGCGGTCGGGGACAGCAAAATTCCAAATGAGGCATTGACGAAGCGGGCGTGCTCGTAGGGAAGGGGAAGGTGGGAAGGAAATAAAAGGGAAAGAGCGATGTGAACACGAGACAGGAACGGAAAGAGCTGGCCGGACTGCGTACGCAGTTCGGGAAACCAGAGCAACACCGTATCAACTGGTACGAGTACGTGACACTGCTGTTGCCAATGACTGGGTTATTTCTGTCCCTTCTCCGACCTGCTGTTCTTGTACGATTACAGGTACGGACACTCTGTACAATGTACGAAGTACGATATTGGTTAGGGGCAGTGGCGGTAGGGTGCGGCGTGGTGGATCGGAAAGGAGAAAGAGGGGAGGAGGGGGAAGGTGAGAGGAAAGGAGCAACGGACAGGGAAACGACCAGGGAGAAGGGACGACAGGGGCTCTGGCGTACAAAGTACTCAGCTGGGCCTGGTGCGGAAGAGTGCACAGTGCGGAAGTATCTGCTTATTACTTATTAACTCCGCATGGCAGAACAAGATGATATCCCGTCTACTGAATATATTCTACACTTGGTAGTCGATTAATAACACACAACATAAGATACAGTATTCAGGTTTGCATGATGCAGCGTGTCATAAGAGTCTCATTCCCAATCGTATTACTCGCGTTTGCTCCTGCCCGAATACGTCTTTACGTTGCACGTTGCTGCGGCGTGGAAGCAAAATGTCGAACTCCGTGCTGCCATTGAGACAGGGTCCCAATAAAAGCAGGGAGAGGGGTGGTGCTTGTTGGCGCGCTGAAGGCCCTGAATTCGTCCGCTCTGTACGAGTGAGTACTCACTACTCGTACTCAGTACTCAGTACTCCGTACTCGTAAACTACGCAGCACACTACGCAGTACTCGTACCTACGCGCTGCCCAAGGTACCCCGCTATGGGCGACGGTCCTCAGCGGGGCTGGCGCAAAAGACAGGAAAGGTAGGTGGGGCATTGGCACTCCTTCCCTGAATTGCTGACCTTCTTTTACGGGTATCTTACACGCACAGTACGCCTGGGGCAGTGCACGGTGCTCGCTGGCTGCAGGAGAAAGGCGCCAGCCAGCAGCCTTGAAACAATTTGCACTGCAGCTGGCGCCATGCGGGCCTGTGCAGTTGCAAGTGGCTCCCGATGCGGCAGGCTCGTGCATGACGCCTTCTTTGTGATAAAGATGCAGAAACGCGGCAATATTCCGTGCGTATCGTACGAAGTACAAAGTACGAGTACCAGAGTACGTATCGACGGGATTTATTCATAGCAGCAGCACAGTGCCCGTTTTGGGCTGGAGCTAGCCAATTTGATACGCAGCACGCATTCCTAATCTGGCGTCCCGTCTCGGGAGGCATTCCACGCTACAAGTACTTCGTAGACTTTTGAAGAAGATGAATGCCATTCGGCCAGGAACAGCGGTCGACAAGTCTCACTTACGGCTTGTTCCTTTCGTTCCTTTCACATCTCGTATCGCCCTTTATCCTGGACGTCATTAGTGATTGAAACCCTTTATCTCAGCACAGCCGGATCAAGCCTGCGGCGGTTGGCATTTTTGCGTCTTTGTTCTTGGTTCGTTGGGTCAGATGTCAGATAACTCAGGAATGGCTGCATCCATCAGTCGTTTCACCTACGTAGGAGGGCTGTGGTTGCCCGGTTCATTGGTCATCCGTCAAGGAGGAGGCTCCTTCGTGCTCCGTACTGCACAGACCAGGAGACCAATGGGCAAAAAGCCGTCTGGCAATAAACAGATGGCATGTGAAAATCATAGATAAGAAACAAGTAATATCTTACTAGTCAGATTCAGCAGCCTCGCGCCAAGACTGGTGCCTTGTCGGCGGAGGCTCCGTGGCTAATGGCGGTGATTCTATCATTGCAGCTATCAAACGAACATTTACTGGTCCAAGTCACACTTGATTTCGATTGGGGGAGGAATGTGAAGCTTACGAGGATAGGGGTCTGGTTTGATTGTTTGGATGAAGTCTATGCATGTGAAGGCGATCTTGATACTGTATTAGCTAGAATTTTGATGTCTTTGAGGTTCATTGGTTATTATTTAATGTTCTTTCGGCCAAGTTTCAAATGTCCTTTGGGATTGTTTTCTAGATTTTGTTTGATTTTTTAGATTATCATTTGTCATCTTTTGATTTTCTTTTCGTGTCAGCTTTTGATTTTCTCTTCGTTTGATATTCGCTTATTATTGATTGGGTCTCTTATTCCACTCGTACACTCTTCCTTTGTTTGGGTTTCTGACATTATCTTGATAGCAAGACAAAATACCTGTAGATCATAATCAAATCAAAGGCTCATCATCATATCACCAAAACAAACCACAAGTTAATCAGATAATCATCACTTGCAGTCTCAGTCACACAAAATAACTTTATATTCAGCGCCTAACGCACCGGAAGCTCAACCTCTTGCTGCTCAAACGCTGGCAGCTCGGCCTGAATGTCCTCCCACGTCTTGCTGCCCTTGACCAGCGCCTGGATTGTGTCCAGGATGACCGCCTGCGACGCCCGCACCTGCTTTGTCGAGTCGCGCTCGCGCAGCGTCACGGAACCGTCGCTGACCGTCTGGAAGTCAATGGTGACGCCAAACGGCGTGCCCAGCTCGTCGTTGCGGCTGTAGCGCTTGCCAATGCTGGCCGTCGAGTCGTCGATGCGGCTGGCCACGCCCAGGCCGCGCAGCTTCTGCGACAGCTCGCGCACAATCGGCTTGAACTCGTCCTTGCTCGAGATGGGCACAATCAGCACCTTGGTCGGCGCCACGGCCGGCGAGAACGAGATGACGCCGCGCGCCTCGTCGCCGCCCTCGGCACCGCGCAACCAGTAGTTGTGCTCCAGCAGCGAGTACAGGATGCGGCCAATGCCAAACGACGGCTCAATCACGTTGGGCGTGAACTCGCGCACGTTCTCCGTGCGCTTCGTAAACGCAATCTTGACAAGGTCGCCCGTGACCTCGGTCGGGCCCACGCCGGGCGCCTCGACCGTGATGGCGCGGCCCTCCTTGAGCGTGGCGGCCGCGGCCGCCAGCGCCGTCTGGTCCAGGGCCACGAGGCCGGCCTCGACGGCGCGCGCGTCCTTCTTGAAGCGCGGGCCAAACTTTTTGCGGTCAATGTCCACGGTCCACTCCTCAAAGACCTTGGGCGTGTCCAGGCGCTGGCGCACAATCAGCGGCGCGCCCGTCTTCTTGGCGTGCACCGTCAGGTCGTACGCGCTGCGGTCCGCGCAGCCCACACACTCGACCCAGCCGCCCGACGTCAGCAGCTCGGCGTCCCAGCAGTCGGTCGCGTAGTGCGCCATCTCGTTGGCCATGTGCTGGCGGAAGCGGATCTTGGTCTGGTCGACGCCAATCTTCTTGAGGAACAGGTGGATGCGGGCCAAGAAGTAGCCCAGCGTCTCGTTGTCGACGACCTTGTCGCGCACGGCGGCCCCAATGGACAGCGTGCGCGGCGTCGTCTTGCCCGACAGCTGCGTGTCGCGGTCCAGCAGCACCAGCTCAATGTCCTCGACCTCGTGGAACCGGTGGTGCTTCTTGCCGCCCTCGGGGTCCACAAAGTGCTCAATCTCGGCCATGAGGAACTCGCGCACGCGCAGCAGGCCCGCGCGCGGCGAGATCTCGTTGCGGTACGACTTGCCAATCGACGCCGACGCAAACGGCATCGACTGCATGTTGAACTCGAGCAGCTTGGCAAAGTTGAGGAACTGGCCCTGCGCCGTCTCGGGCCGCAGGTAGCCCTGCAGGCCGCCGCTGGGGCCGATCTGCGTGCCAAACATGAGATTGAACGCCACCGGCGGCTCCGGCTGCGTATCCGTCGCCGGGTTGCGCAGGTCGTACTTCTTGATCAGCTCGCCCAGCTCCTGGCCGTTGTAGTTGTCAATCTGCGCCAGCGTCGCCTCGTACTCGGCCACCACCTCGTCCGCCAGCCGCACCGCCGCCGTCTTGCCCTTGAGCTTCTTCTTCTTCTTGGGGTCCTCGACCTCGTCGCCGGCCACGGGAGCCACACCACGCGCCGTCTTGTCGCCCTTGAGACGCTGCTCCAGGATCTCCTCCACAAAGTGGTCCGCGCGGATAATCTCGCCGCTCTTGGGGTCCTTGCACATCCAGTCGGCAAACTTGTCGACGTGGCCCGACGTCTTGAGCACCTCGTGCGGCGTCAGCACCGTGCAGTCCACCTCGAGCATGTCCTCCTCGAGGATAAAGTGCTTGCGCCACACGTCCACAATGTTGGCCTGCAGCGAGCAGCCGGGCGGGCCATAGTCGTAGAGGCCCGAGACACCGCCGTAGATCTCAAACGACGGCGTGTAGAACAGGCGACGCCGCAGCAGCGACTCGAGCGCAGCCTTGTCCAGAGGCTGGCCCTTGAGGGTCGTGGCTGTCGAGGACATTTTGGATGCGGTTTTGGCCTTGGGCGCCGGGATCTTCTTCTTCTTGGGGTTGCGGTAGTTGGCTATGGGCCGCGTGTACGGGGCAGCAGCAGTGCCGAGGGTGCGACAGGTAGCGAGGCTGGAGGCAGAAAAGGTCAATTTTGGGGAGAGACGAGACGATACAAGACCGGCCTTGGAGCAGAAGCGAGCAAGCGCGAGCAGCCGCATCAATCTATCGGTTTGGCTTGGTGGTTGTAGAACAAGACAGGTCGGCCGTGGGGAGAGCTAGGCTCATTTGACTCAGTGACTCAGTGACTGACTAGTTTTTTTGAACCCAACTTTGAATTAGGTAAGCAAAATATATCGGATGCCTCCAATCAGGTATTGTATTCGAGCCTGTTGCGTATGAGCCAAAATATAGCGGGGTACTCACCCCACGGAACAACAAAACTCCGCCGTCGAGGCTGTGCGGCTCTAAAGCAGAAAGAGGCATCGACGCTTATCGCATCACACGTGACGCGCACTTGCATATTTGGATTGCAACGATTCACATACATTTTCTATAGATTATCCCAGTAGATAGTGATCAAGCCCGAAAGAACAAGAAAGGAAAAAATGTTAAGCCAGAATCAAACAAGGCTTGGGCGGCGTGGCTATCGTAACCCAGGCCGCGGCCTATTAACCCGTCATAGTGTCCGAACGCCGGTAAAGCAACAGAAAGCAAATGTGTGATAGTATATGTGCGGGAGGGTAGGGGGAGAAAGTAGGGGAAAGAGAAAGGAGAAACGAATAAGTACTGTGTAAGGATACAGGACCTGGGACCACGAGAGTGATGCCATGACGATTGGATGATACAAAACCACAGCTGCGTTGTCCGCTTGTAGCGGGTGCAGGTCAAAGCACATGGGCGAAGACATTTAGGATCTGGCAGTGAGAGCCTCCTTCTTCTGCTTGTCCTTGATCATGAACACGGAGTAACTGGCTTGTTAGCAAATTGATCAGAATGTACAACGGATCCGACGAGGGTACGTACGCAATGATACCGCCGACAGCGATAAAGACACCCAAGACAGACTTGTCACCGACAGAGCGGCCCGAGGTGGCCCAGCCCAGGGCAATGATGGTGCAGGTCTTCAGGTGGCCAACAACCGTACTGGACACGGGGCCGGTCTGGGCAATGATGAAGAATTGGGAGATGTTGATCAGCGAGGCAAAGCCGCCGGACTGTACGATGGGTTAGCGAATGTGCTTTTGTAATAGAAGCGGCCTGACTTACCATCATAATCATAACCCAGCGGTTGACGGGCACGGTGCTCCAGGTCGGGAAGGTGTCGACAAAGGGAATGACGTAGAGCAGCAAAAAGGCCGAGACGGGGGCCTGGTTGAACAGAAGCTGCATGCTGGACATCTGCAGCTTGCGGTGGTAAAAGGCGATCCAGACTGTGTACAGCGAGGACGCAAAGATGCCGCTAAAGGCAAAGAAGATGCCGAGAGACGACGTGGTCTTGACCTTGGCATCGGCAGCGGGGAGCGAGTCGTAGTACGAGACAATGCCGACACCGAGGCAGGCCGGGATCAGGGACAGCAGAGCACCGCGCGGCAGCGTCTGGCGGTACAGCACAAAGTTCATGGCGGCCACGGTGGGCGTGAGCAGGATGCGGGCGACCTGGTAAAAGGTGACGGACGAAAAGGCCAGCGACAGGTTCGGCAGGATGACGTTGAGGCACATGGCGACGGACAGAGGAAGGATCTCGCCGACAGTGGCGCGGCGCGGCAGAAAGAAGGCGAACTTGGGACGCGACAGAACGTACAGCGTCAGCCAGGTGATGGTGAAGTGGAAGGCTGCAAAGGTGAGCTGGGCCAGCTTGAGCGACGGGTCGGAGAAGATGGCCTTGTTGGTGAAGACAATGCCAATGGTGGCCAGCGTGTTGATCGACGTCCAGGCGACGGTGCCGACCCACGAGGGCTTGGGCGGCTCGGGCTTCTCGCTGGTGGCCTGGGGAAGCATGGTGTCGTTCTCGCGGCTGTCGTCAATTTCCATCTCCTCGGGGGTGCGCAGCGTGCGGTCGCTGTCCTCGGAGTGTGCGTTGTCAATCTGCGCGAGCTTTTCGCTGTCCTGGCGCAGCCCAAGGTCGCTAGGACCATGCGAGCTGGAGGAAGCCATTGAGGGAGTGCGTTGTAAAGATAGCGTTGTATAGGGATGGAGGTAGTATTCGGAAAAGTAAAGATGACGATGTTTCTGGGAATCGCCCAAAAGGAAGAGGAAGACAGCACAAAAAGGCCGACGAATGGACGAATCCGGATGAAAAAGGAGGCGAGGGAAAAAAAGGGAAGAACGAGAGGACGAACAAAAAATGTTGATCTAAGAAAAATTAAAGAAAATAGAATGAACGAAGAATGTGCAATGGAATAGATAGGGTTGAGAAAGGGCAAAGAGAAACCAAAGACGAAAAGGAGGTGACGGCAAAATCAGGCCTAGCTGTTGGAGCATTGGACAGAAGGAAGGAGCGCGAGGAGAATGGCGCGCGGCGAGGTAAGGGCGACGCAGGATGAAAGATGCCCCAGTGCGGAAAAGGAGAAAGGCATGGAATGCACTGGCAAGGATGCCAATGGCCGAATCACAGTGCTCGTACGTGTTTCGTTCCAGCACTCTTTGCAGCACTGGAACGGCTGTCAGGGGGGGGGGGGGATGGGGAGAGATGGAAAGCAGGAAGGGCTAGTGGCCGGCAGCAAAGACCGCCATTACGAAGCGGCTGGTGGGTACGAGTACTTAATCGTAGCAGTAGCTGTGGAGGCAAGTCAGGTACCTTTTGTGGAGAGTAGGAGGAAGTACGAGTACGAGTAGTGTGTGAGAGTACAAGAAAGTACAGATACTCGTACTCGTAGGTGCTCATACGTATACGTACTCGTAAGCGTCAATATCGTAGTAGAAAACGTGGCTTTGTGTTGCGTCAGCACAGCGACGTAGGATGATTTATTCCCGAAACATGCTTTTTTTTTTTACCTCTTTCTGGTGTCGTATCTTCAGTTCGTTGTTTCCAAACAAAGTACTCGTACTCTTTCAGACTGCGTATTTCAGTCGTTTCGATTACTCTTACGAGTAATTGAGTACGTATTGGGTCAGCCCATCGACGTAATCCGTCCATCACACTCCGTAAGTGTACTTGTTTCGTATGGAGTAAAGACATTGTGGCGCATGAAACCGAGAGAAGTGCATTTCTCTGTTCCTGCCCTTGGGATGCACGTCACAACAGCTACTGCGTGAGACTGCACTGCTGGCCATGTCACGCTGCGTGAGTACTCGTACTTGTACACTCAAACTGACAAACACATCGTATGTCGTCCCGTCTCCTCGTCTGCAGACTTACCGACAAATGTCACCGCGAGGCATTGGTACGGTAGCTCCAAAAAGGCAACCTGTCATGTTTCAGTTCTCTCCGACTCCATCTTGGCTTCAGAGGGCCGACCTGATTACGTATGCACCCTCTGCTGTGGGCATAATACGGGGAGCTTTGTCGTCTTTTGCACTTCACTGGGACGACTTTTTTATGCGGCGCAGCTGGTTGCGCCACAGACAGGTATCAATACAAACGGCTCCCTTTGACACCGTGGCCGTATTTGTTCCACTACTCCCGTTGTGTCGGCAGTAACACGAGCCTTTTCGAAGCGATAGGGATGGACAACGTGCTTATTTCTCGTATTGTCTGCATTTGCACAGAGACATCCCATCCGAGGGAGAGCAGTTGTTTTTCTACTTGTACTCATTTGGCGGGCCGTCTTAATTTTGACGTTTTTGCCTACTCCGTACGAGTATTCGCGCAGTCGGTTTTGTCGCATTTCACCTCTGTCGTTACGATGTTGCAGTTTGGTCCGTTCGTACGTTGAAGGCCAAACGGGTAGACGTACTCCGTACGGAGTGCTCGTACTCGTACGGCAGCGTGGCATCGTTAAACAAGAACAAAAAGGAGAGATACCCAAAGGATCAGGCACGAGACAGCGGGTGCGCTGATCAGTGGCCCCGTGTACGAGATTATTTCCACCGCAAGAACCAAGTTTTCCTACCTTGCAGCAGCGTGAACGAGATTAATAAGCAATATACGCACCTCGAAAAGGCATGCAGAATGTTACGACAGAGAAAGGAAGAACCACAGACGGCGAACCAGGACAGCACAAGAGACATCCGGCCCGTCGCAGCGTCTTGACGATCCTGGTGTACGGAGTAGCGTTGCATGCTCATCACAAATCAGTTAATTTAACAAGGTAAGATAAGCACACAGCCTTATTAGGAACAGCACTCTACCCTGTAACAGCCGAATTGGCCGTGCAGGGAGGCGTACGAGTGCTCCGTACGGCACGTTGCACGGACGGCACCGCTCTTCCTGCCTGTCTCGGCCATTGTTGTCGCTCGGTGGCTGATTTGACACCGTCTCAGACATGAATGTGATCTCGATGCTGGCTGACCTACTCGTTTTGTCACCGCACCCGTTTTCAGCTCAGCTTCAGGACAGTGTGCGTTTCATGGCAACGAGGCATTTTCTATCGTGTCTACGAAGTATCCCGTACGAGTACAATACGATACGAGTACACAGAGGCCACGAGCTGGTGTCCACCGCAAGCTTGACCAGCAGTTCCTACGAGGCTGAGAGTACGACTACGTTGTACTCAGTAAGACATACATAAAGGGGGTGACATGGATGACACGATGCTTCAGCGTGGCTGTCGTAATACGAGTACTCGTACGAGTACTCGAACAAAGCTCGTACTCTGTACTCGGATGCTTGACCACGACTCGTCACACCCTGGTGCATCGTATTCTGTGCCGATGCTGAGCCGCACATTCCTATTTCCCCATCTTCATTACTACATCGTATTATTCGTACTTTGGCGCTATTTGAGATTACCTGCCCTTTTTTACCCGATTTACGTATCGTGTACCTGCCGGACATGCTATTGCCCTAACATGCCTCGTTCCTTCCGTGCCTGTGTTGACGCCATCCTCCCTTTCGTGCTGAATATTGCCCCCTCGCTCCTGCCTATTTCACTAACAAGCTTATTATCTCTGCAGTTTATCGTCTATTCCACCCCTTGGCCCACGCCTTTTTTCCATATGCCTCCTTCCTTAGCCCATTGCCTCCATTGCGCTTTCCCTCGTGTCCACCGGTATCACTTCTCGCGTCGTCACCAAATCCCTGGGGTTGCATGACTTAAGCGTTCTTTGGCTTTGCTTTTGCTGTCACTTGTTGATAATGACCTGGTTTGACCTGCAGCTTTGTTTCATCCGCCTGCGAGCCCCATAGTCAGCTTTACGAGTACGGGTTCTGGGATCTGACCTGCTCAATGAACAAACAGAAGAAACAATACGATACGGAAACAAACCAAAAAAAAAAATAGAGAATGAATTCAAGAAAAAAAAATATCACTCGAGTTACAGCTTCAACGAGTACCCCTATATTGTCTACCGTTTCTTTGTCCAGTGCTCAGCTATCAAGACAATGAGTCGCACATACCAAAGCATGTCGCTGTAGGATATATCCCACTAATTTACTAGCCCTGTTTTACCATACCCCTCCCCCACCCTGCTTCGCTCTTTCCCTCCCCTACGGAGGAGTACGACTCGTACACCACCGTACCTGTGCCGCCGCGCCAAAATTCACCCTGTCCTACCGCCCCGCCAAACATCTGTCCATTGCAGCTTCCCTTCATATTACCTACTTGGCCCTTCCTTTTCTCCCACTTGTGCTCCTGTTCTCGTACATCGTCAACTCTTGCCTTTTCCTCCCTCATCGCGCATACATACCCAATTTCCCTTCATCCCCCCCACGTCGACGCAATGGCTGCTGCTCCCAGTAAGTGTTCTCTCCGCATCGTGTTGCGCTTTGCTCCCGGCGCACGTCACCCCTTTTTTGTACCCCTCGTCCCGTTTGGGCCTCCAAAGCCGCATCGGCAGGTCTCGACGAACGGAGACCAGAAAACCACAAAGACGCCATGCTGACATTGCCTCTCTCTAGCACCCGAACGCCGCACCAACTTCTTTGAGGAGTTTGGTGTCTGGAAGGATGCCCCCATCCTTACCGGCAGCACCAAGTTCGAGCCTTCCCCCGAGGTCAAGAACATTATGATCACGGGTGGTGCCGGCTTCATGTAAGTTGTCCTCTGCCCTGTCGCAGCTTCTTAATTTCACCCGCGCATCCTACGCTTGCTCGTTCGCTCGCTCTGGCGTACGCCGGCGCTTGCGATGTCGCGATCCCTTCCAGCATTTGTGTTTTCCATTGCCTTCGAAGTCGCCGACCGTCACCAATTGCCCCCTCTCCCTTTTGCTTGACCGCCACACCGCCAGATGCTGATCCTTTCCTATTCTAGTGCTTGCTGGCTTGTTCGTCACCTCACCATCACCTACCCCAACGCCTACAACATTGTGTCCTTTGACAAGCTGGACTACTGCGCGTCGCTGAACAACACCCGCGCCCTTAATGACAAGCGCAACTTTACGTTTTACCAGGGTGACATTACCAACCCCTCCGAGGTTGTGGACTGCCTGGAGCGTTACAACATTGACACCATCTTCCACTTTGCCGCCCAGTCCCACGTCGACCTGAGCTTTGGCAACTCGTACGGCTTTACCCACACCAACGTCTACGGCACGCACGTTCTGCTCGAGGGTGCCAAGAAGGTGGGTATCAAGCGCTTCATCCACATTTCCACCGACGAGGTCTACGGTGAGGTCAAGGATGACGACGATGACCTGCTCGAGACCAGCATCCTGGCCCCCACCAACCCCTACGCTGCCTCCAAGGCCGCGGCCGAGATGCTTGTCCACTCTTACATGAAGAGCTTCAAGCTGCCCGTGATCATTGTCCGCAGCAACAACGTCTACGGCCCCCACCAGTACCCCGAGAGTAAGTGCAGGCAAACGAAATGGACCCTCAAAAGAAGAATGAAGAATAAGAAAGAAAAGACAGGTGCTAACAAAAAACAGAGGTCATTCCCAAGTTCACCTGCCTGCTGAACCGTGGCGAGCCTGTTGTCCTGCACGGTGACGGCAGCCCGACGCGTCGCTACCTGTTTGCCGGTGACGCCGCTGATGCCTTTGACACGATTCTGCACCGCGGCGAGATTGGCCACATCTACAACGTCGGCTCGTACGACGAGATCTCCAACCTGGAGCTGTGCAGCCACCTGCTGAAGCAGGTTGGCATCCCCTACGAGACGGAGGAGGAGTTCAAGAAGTGGGTCAAGTACACCCACGACCGTCCGTTCAACGACCACCGCTACGCAGTGGACGGCACCAAGCTGCGCCAGCTCGGCTGGGAGCAAAAGACGTCGTTTGCCGACGGCCTGAAGATTACCGTTGACTGGTACAAGAAGTTTGGCGAGCAGTGGTGGGGCAACATTAGCAAGGTGCTCAGCCCCTTCCCCGTTGTTGTCGACCGTCTCATTGTGTCGGACCATGAGACGATCACGGACAGCCCCCGGGGTAACCAGAAGTAAGATGCTATTGCACTCGCAGTTGTTTTGCTTCTTTAATGCCTATTTCACTGTTTCTCCTTCAGCGATCATTGGTCCTTTTGCAAAGTGACCACTTAGACCGACTTGTTGATATATATCTGCCGTGTTATGAGTCTGGCGACTTGAGGACGTTTAATGGAGAGCGGCGGCGGCGGCGGAACGACGCCTGGATGTATGTAGATGGAACTGGAGGAGCCGTTTCAACGAGAGAGTAGCAGGTGCCGAAAGCTTCATGGTGATCTACGGAGTAGTCAAGCCGGGGACATTCTCTATTGGTTTTCTTTATCTATTTTCGTTGACTTTGGGATATCACTCTATTGGGTAAAAGAAGGCAGGAAGGGAAATCTCTATGATGATGATGGTGGTGGAAGACGGAAGAGACGACAATATATGTTGTTTATAGAGTACTCGTATTGTTTGCATGTCGTATGTTTTCAGCGGTGCGTGCCGCCATCTGCCAATATTGCAATACGAGTACGCACCGAGGCAGCTATCGTGAGCGTGCCACCGAGGCTGCTCGTGTCGACGCAAGGATCCTTGCAGGACGTGCTCCCGGATGGCCCGTAGCACGCCGTTCTGGGGCACCGTTCCATGAACATCGACTTATGCACTTATGCCGGTTTGGGCAACCCTCCGGACCCCTTTTCCCTCCTGGAAATTAAACAAAGCGCCCTATTAATTTCCTTGGCAGGCCGGAGACTACCGAGGTAAGGCGGGAAGGGCTGGCTTCTTTCAGGAATCTCTACGGAGTAGGGTATCCGGCCCAGGTACGCAAGCTTGCTTGCTACAACCCTACCAAAAAATCATGTTTCCTCTTCCGTCTCAATGTCGTGCAGAGAGAGGGCTCAAAATAGCCCACACATGGCCCGAGCCATGCCGTGCCGTTCTTTGTCTCGTCTTGTCTCTCTTTGACGATCGGCTGCTTATCTTTTGCACTTTTGTTTGACGTTTTTGTTTTACAATGTACTCGTATTACTGCCTGTTTCCGACTCCGTACAATGCGTCTGTCTGTCCAGCACTAATGCAGCGGCGAACCCGTGGCCTCGGGCTGCTGGTACTGAGTAGTCACATGAGCCATGCAGGCTCCTTTTCCGCAGGCCCCGGTTTGGGTTTCTGGGAATTCCGTACTTCGTACAAAGTACTCCGTATATGCACAGGCACGAGCATCGTATGTGTTGTTTGTGGAGATGATTAGGGCGTCCGCCACTTGCGGCGTACCGTAGGACGGGCTGCATTAGCCCCCAAAATACCAAAGACTGGCTCTTGCCCGCCCCGACTACGGCGTACGGCGTGCGGAGTGAACTTGTACCTGTCCCAGGCTCTCGGGACTCTTATTGCCCCGTCCCGAGGTAATTATTGAAGAGAGCGTACGAGTACGAAGTAGAGTGGCCGACGTCCAGGAGGGGAAGGAGCCTTCCGTCTTTGGATTCCCGGCCCAGGGCTCCTTCCTAGCACGACCGGCTGCTTCGTCTGTGGAGCGTCATCTGAAACCGAGAGCCCATGTGTGTACGATGTGCGAATATTCGTACAGTACTCCGTACTGCGTAATTCGTGTGTGTATTAATTCTTCAGCCATCTCATAGTACTCCGTATTTGAGTTGTGCGCTTGCTCCACATCTGCTCATACGAAGCAGAGCAGCAGAGCACACCGCGCGAGCAGCTGCGTTGGGCTCGTACGAGTACTGCACATGCGGCTTGCCGTTGACGTTGACGACGCATTGATTGGGACCGGAAAAGGATCCCGGACAGTCAGTTAGTAACAGGTGGCCTAGTATTGGCCTCCCCGTGGCACGCCAATGGAAGAAAAACATATGAACCAGATGACAGACAGCCACAGCAGGTCCGGTTACAAGGCGCTGGGTCACCGCCATTGGCATGTGTAAGCACTGTCCAATTGCACTGTACGGGTGCTGACTTGTCGCCCGTAGCCCGCTAGCGGCTAGTGGCTAGCGGCCCTGCACCTTTTTACCCCGGGAACAGCCAAATCAGGGGTGGCTCCGGCGCATGCTCCGTGCGCGGCGTAGCCGTCGGAATTGCTGCATAACAAGGCCAAGATGGGAATGATCAAGTGCCGCAATATCTTTTAGACTCCCACCGTTCACACCCACCGGTATGCGTGCCACGACACAAACCTGCTCGTCCGGACGCAAGTTACGACGAGTATGCTGCGGCGGCCATTGCATGTGCCTGCCTGCTGCACTTTGTTCACAAGTGCATACTTTGCTCATAGCACCGCATATGCCGTACGATGCACATCTGAAAGGCCTCCCTTTCCACACCCACACTGTCCACACTGACCACGTCCACACTGACCACACTGCCCGCCCGCCACCCGCAACGCTCACCCCGGCATCCCAGCTCGTGATCCCGCTCGCTGCTTTGTTGATCGCAGGGCTGCCGTTGCAAACTGCGTTGTCTATTTGATGCCTCATTCTCGGCCTTTTGATCCTCCCTTGCCTCCACTCGTTCTATTTTGGGCGCACGTTGATCTGGTACGAGTATGATTTCCCGTTGGGTCCTTCCTGTTCAAGCGTGCCTTGTGTATTACGAACAGTCGTACTCGTAGACTGGGCCAGACCTGCCGTTCCTTCCCCAAACCCTAGCAAACTCCTTCCCAATTCGACGTCCAGCTCGGCATCCGATTCCCTCCATCTTTTCTCTTACACACTCTTTCTCTTCTTACCTCTCTCCCTCGTACACCTTCTCTCCATTGCCTCCCTGCCTCACCCCTCCTACGGAGTACTCGTAGTCGCAGTTCAGCTGCAGAACCAGGATCACAACCACATCCGAACCCCTATCCTGTCCTGTACGTTTGCTTGCTCTTCCAAGCTTCGTCCTCTTCTCTTCGCCTCCCCCCCCTCTCGCTCTTCTATCTCTAAAACTTCCACCGGCCGGCGTTTTCTTCCACTATTGTCGTATTGTTTTCTCCCCTGTCGTAGTGCACCATTTTTCCTTTTCTCGTCAGTTCCTAGCATGCAACAGGCAATTCGCCGCTGATCTGCCCCATGCTCTGCTGTCTCCTCTTATTTGACCCGGCCCCGTCTTATCAAAGCCCTCTTAATCCGCTTCACTCCCACTCGTTTGGTAAATTTTTTTCTTTTTTTTGCTCGTTTTATTTATGTTATTTCCTTGTCTTTTTTTTTTGCATTGTTGTTTCTATTTATCCATTTGCCTACCCTCTCTTTCATGACTGCTCCCACACGCTCTTGTGATCTTCGCCCAGCCATCAACCAGCGTCTCGAAACTGCGTCGACTGGCCGTTCTACCAGCTGATTCGCCTCTTTGTTGCCGATCTTGGCTCGTTCGTCTCCTCAGCTGTCATCTACGTCCGATATTTCCTATTTAGTAATTATTTATGAACGGCGGCCGTCTCGCTTGTTCATGCCTCCCGCCATACGCTTTACTTGCCCCCGACTGTCACACCCAGGCATGTATCGAAACCCTTTCAGCACACGAGTAGAAAGGGCCGGACTCGCGCACAACCAGGATTGGAGACCAGCTCCTTAAGCTTTTTACTCCCCCGAGTTGCTTTTTATTTTATATTATTTTACTTCCACGTCTATTCAGAAGCACGGCAGCACGGCATAGAAAATGCAGCCCGACAGCGCTGATGCCCCCCTCGGGACTGATGGGGTAGGGCACAACGGCAAGCTTTCTGGAAACACACAACCCAAGTCAGCACACTCAACAGAAACCACCGAGGACCTCTGCGACAAAACCAACACCGCCGACAGCATTGGTCCCCCTACCGTCACCGTCAGCGTATCCGGGCCGTCAACGATGACAAGCGAGGAGCAGTCGGAGTCGCGTCTACCAGCGTCGCCAGACCTGGACACCGAGGCCCATTCGGTTGCGGGCATGCTAGAAGTCGACAACAACGACGGCCATTCTTCTGCCTTTGCCCCGTCCAGCTCCATGGACTATGAGCTCGAAGTCGACGAAGAGTCTGATGGCGAAGAGGCCGACTCCATCCACGCCCTCAGCACGTACCCAGCCGTGCCTCTTCGCTACCGAGTCGAGCGGCTGGACGCCATGACCATGTGAGTGCTTAATTCGCTTGTGTTTTGGGCGTATCATCACGCTAACCCAAAGACCAACCGTTAGGAACTATTCTTCCCGCTCTTTGTATGTCGAGGACCTCGACTACGTCATGGAAAATGGTCGGCGCTACTGTGGCGACTACATCTACCCCAACGACGAGCTCGAGCAGGACCGCCTACGACTTGTGCACCAGGTCTTCCTCCAGGTCTTTGACGACAAACTCACCTCGATCGACCTGGAGGAGCCGGAATACATTCTCGATGTTGGCACCGGCACCGGCGAATGGGCTATTGGCATGGCCGAGCAGTATCCCGACTGCGAGGTGGTCGGAGTGGACATTTCTGCTATTCAGCCCACTGCGGTGCCACACAATGTCTTTTTCGAGGTCGACAATTGCGAGGTGAGTCCCTGCTTTGCGTGCAGAAGCACACACACACACACAGGTCTATATATAGTGCCATGTTTCATTCATATCGCAGCCCCGGCTTCAGCCCTAGGCCGTATGACGTTGTCCGTTGCTGACCATACTGATATAGATTGAATGGATTCGTTCCGAAGATCGATACGACCTTGTGCATATGCGAAACATGGCTGACGCCTTTTCCGATTGGGATTTTGTCTACCGCGAGGCCCTGACCTGCCTCAAGCCCGGTGGCTATCTCGAGGTGCTCGACTTTCGCGACCACTCCGTCGCCGGCAACGAGTTTCTCGCGTGCTTCCCACCAGATTCCGCCGTCCACGCGTTTGCTGTTGCCCTCGAAGAGGCAACGACTAAAGCGGGCCGACGCCGCGGCACATACCACATGGACCTCGACAGGCTACGGAGCCTTGGCTATGTTGATGTGAAGATGACGGAGCGCAGCATTCCGTTCACCCCCCTCGACAACTCTGTGGCAAAGCTATGGCTGATTGCGTGTCTGCACGCCGTCGAGGCCGGCTCGCTGCGTCTGCTCACCAAGCATCTCGGCTGGGAAGCCGAACAGGCCTTTGACATATGCGACAGGGTCTGCCAAGAAATCAAGGCCAGGGCGCTCAGTGCGACAGGGGCGTCTGACCTGACAATATCTCTGCAAATTCTCACAGCCCGCAAGCCGACGGCGGAAGAAGCCGGTCTTTATGGCGGTGTGTCGACGTCATAGGCTTGCCGTGGTACGATCTACTCTTTTTTGTGTCTTGTATATTTTAATACCGTAAATAGTTATTTTTTAGCGTGTTCGTATTTGCCAGTCGTTTGAATGACGGCTTCTCTGCGTGAAACTCGATATCGACTGTTGGGCAAGTCTTTCGTTTTTTGCATCCTTTTTTTCATCTTTTGCATTGGCTTTATTTTTTCTCTCTACAACTCACGGCAGCGGTCGTCTGTTCAGATACCCGTTTTTTTTGAACCTCATATATTACAAAGTACATTTGATATATTCGTATAACTTTACAAGGAACTCCTTGCAATGAAAAGTACTGCTGATCTACGCTGAATGGTGACACGGCAGAACAGCTCGTGTAAGTCGACATTGGTGTAAGACAGCACTAGCGTCATCGGACGGGATAGGCCGCTTACGATAGCTCATACTGCCGCGACTGACCGCCTTCCACCGGCCTGTACAGCGCGCTAGGCCGCCCCAACCTCACCGGCAACACCTCCTCGCTCTGCCATGTGAAAGCACGCACCCCTTCGCAATGGCTCTCGACCCCAGCGGCTTCTCGGCGACCCCCGGCCTGGCGGACGACGATGGCCTGCCCATCTTTGACGTGCAGCACGTGCAGCTGCAGTTCTCGATTGCCGCCAACTTTGTGGCCGCGCAGGTGGCCAACAACGTCCTCGTCCTGGCCCTGTCCAACGGCCGCATCCTGCGCATCGACCTGAACCGGCCCGAGGACATTGACGACATTGACCTGCCCAAGCGGCCCTCGGAGATTGGCGTCATCCAGCGCATGTTCCTCGACCCGACCGCCTCGCACCTGATCATCTGCACGTCGCTGGGCGAGACCTACTACCTGCACTCGCAGTCGCGCCAGCCACGGCCGCTGGCGCGTCTGCGCGGCGTCCCCGTCCAGACGATTGCATGGAACCCGTCGCTCCCAACGGCGTCGACGCGCGAGATCCTGGTCGGCGCGGCCGACGGCAACATTTACGAGACGTACCTCGAAACATCCACCGAGTTCTACCGCAAGGAGGACAAGTACATCAAGAGCCTGGTGCGCCTGCCCGATGGTGCCCTGACGGGTCTCTGGGTCGACGCGCTGCCCGGCCGCTCGGGCCAGTACCGGCGCGTCATGGCGAGCACGCCGACACGGCTGGTGCATTGGGTCGGCAAGGTGGGCCGCGCCCAGGAAGGTGGCGGCTCCATCTACACCAAGCTGTTTGAGTCGGAGCTGCCGGTGGCCTATGACATGGCGACGGCGATGGCGTCCACATCCACATCGGCGGGCACAGCGTCTGGCGAGTCTGCGACGACCACATCAACATCAACAACAACATCAACAACAACACCAGCACCAGCGCCATCACCAACCGCGACTGGCTCGTTGTCGCTGGTCGTGTCGCCGGATCTCGAGGCCGGCCGGCCCTACGAGGAGGTCAGCAGCGACCGGGCCTACGCGTGGCTGTCGTCGCACGGCGTGTACCACGGCAACCTGCTGGTGTCGCCGGCCAAGCCCGAGCTGGGGTCCTTGGTGTTTGCCGAGTCGAAGCTGATCCCGCGGTCCCAGCTGGCTGCGGGCATCGACGCAGCCAACACGCGGCGGCGGGGGGGTATCGCCAGCGACACCATTGACGCAGTGGCCCTGACGCAGTGGCACGTCATCAGCCTCGTGGGCGGCCGCGTCGTGGCAGCGAACCGGCTGACGGGCGCCGTCGTCTATGACCAGGCGCTGCTGGAGCCGGGCCAAAAGGCCGTGGCGCTCTGCGTGGACCTGCAAAAGAGCACGTTTTGGCTGTTCACGGCGCAGGAGATCTTCGAGGTGGTGGTGCGCGACGAGGACCGCGACATTTGGAAGATTATGCTGCAGCAGCAAAACTTTGACGCGGCCATGCAGTACGCGCACAATGCGGCGCAGCGCGATGCCGTGGCGATGGCATCGGGCGACCACCTGATGAGCAAGGGACTGTACGACGAGGCCGCGGGCATCTACGGCAAGAGCAGCAAGCCCTTTGAGGACGTGGCGCTGGCGCTGATGGACCGCAACCAGCCCGATGCGCTGCGCAAGTATCTGCTGACAAAGCTGAGCACGTACAAGAGGCCGGGCGTGATGCAGCGCGTCATGATTTCGAGCTGGCTCGTGGAGATTTACATGGCCAAACTCAACTCGCTCGACGACACCATTGTGGCCAAGGTCGAGGCCCTACCCGGTGCAGAGCAGCCGCAGCCGTCGTCGGAAGCCGCCAAGAAGGAGCAGCAGCTGGCGGCGGTGCGCGACGAGTTCAAGGCGTTTGTGGGCAAGCACAAGGCGGACCTGGACCGCAAGACGGTGTACGACATTATCAGCAGCCACGGGCGCGAAGAGGAGCTGCTATTTTTCGCCGACGCCGTCAACGACTACAACTATGTGCTGTCGTACTGGGTGCAGCGCGAGAAGTGGGCCGAGGCGCTGGCCGTGCTCAAGCGGCAGACGGACCCGGACGCCTTTTACCGGTACAGCAGCGTGCTGATGACGCACGTGCCGACGGAGCTCGTGGACGTGCTGATGCGGCAGGGCAGCGCCATCCAGCCGCACGACATGATCCCGGCGCTGCTGGACTACGACAGCCAGTACAAGGGGCTGCCGCTGGCGCAGAACCAGGCGATCCGGTACCTGCAGTACGTCATCAACCAGCTGCACTCGACGGACGCGGCCGTGCACAATACGATTGTGTCCATCTTTGCGGCCCACCCGTCGCGCGACGAGACGGCGCTGCTGTCGTACCTGGAGTCGCAGGGCGGCGGCGACGGTCTCGGCGGCGGCGGCGGCGGCCACAGCGGCGGCCACGACGATCCGCCGCACTTTGACCCCGACTTTGCACTGCGGCTGTGCATCCAGTACAAGCGCGTGCTGTCGTGCGTGCACATTTACACGAGCATGGGCCAGTACGTGCAGGCGGTGGACCTGGCGCTGTCGCACGACGCCGTCGACCTGGCCGCCGTGGTGGCCGACCGGCCCATGGTGCATGGCAGCGGCAGCGGCAGCGGCGGCGGGTCGGCGGCCAGCCAGGCGCTGCGCAAGAAGCTGTGGCTGGCCGTGGCACGCAAGGTGATTTCGCAGCAGTCGGGCAGCGGCGGCCACAGCAGCAACAGCAGCATCAAGACGGCTATTTCCTTTCTGAAGCGGTGCGACCTGCTCAAGATTGAGGACCTGATCCCGTTCTTCCCCGACTTTGTGGTGATTGACGACTTCAAGGAGGAGATTTGTGCGGCCCTGGAAGACTACAGCCGCGAGATTGACGGGCTCAAAAAGGAAATGGACGAGAGCAGCCAGACGGCAGCCAACATCAAGGTGGACATTGCGGCGCTCGACCACCGCTACGCCATTGTCGAGCCGGGCGAAAAGTGCTACGTCTGCAGCCTGCCGCTGCTGAGCCGGCAGTTCTTTGTGTTTCCCTGCCAGCACGCTTTCCACTCGGACTGCTTGGGCCGGCGCGTGCTGGAGCAGTCGAGCCTGGCCACGGGCAAGCGCATCCGCGAGCTGCAGGTGCAGATCACGCGCGGGCTGGTGGCGGCCGGCCCCCAAAAGGACGCCAAGGTGGCCGAGCTGGACGCGCTGGTGGCGTCGGCGTGCATTCTGTGCAGCGACTTTGCCATTAAGAAGATTGACGAGCCGTTTATCCGGGCCGACGAGGACAAGAACGAGTGGGCGATTTGATGGGCTTTTTTTTTTTTTTTTTTCTGTTTTTGTTTTGTTCTTGTACTGTTTCACGCAATAATACCACAGCTTGTTTGGCGTACGGTGCAGCAGATTCGAAAGGATATAGTACGGCACGTGAGCAGTTGTTGCCATGCCATGAATATAGGCACGAAAGATCGCGAGGAAGGAGCGACGTCTTACGCACATGGTGACGGAAGTGCACGTGGCTCAAACGTGGCGGTGTCAGGGTCTTGCTTAGTCAGCACTCCCAAGTCACGAGAACAGAGTACGCACTTCGTACTCCGTACGATCCCCCGGAAATAAGAAACGCAACGAGAGGCTCCGCTTCCAGATCCGTCAACGAGCCCTGCAACTGTCTCGGTGCTTGTTTCAAACTGTGCTATTTTGCGCCGCCTTCTGGTCTGGGAGTCGGTCGCGTGTCAGAAGCTGCTGCTGCAACCCCCGTCGGCCAATGCTTTTGTTGGACTCCTTTGTCTGATATCTTTTTTTTGCCAGACGGCACGGGGTTACTGTTTTGATTCGCCTATCCTTTCTACTTTGCGATTGCGCCCAGGAACGCCAAGCACGCCTGTACGAAGTAGACCGTTGTCAATGGGCCGCGCGTCAGTGGAGCTCTGGCTTACGACTTGCGTCCCCAGCTGGCAATGGCAGTCGGATGATGAAAGACGTCAAAGGCGAGTAGGCACAGTGAAGGACGTGGCAGGGCAAGGCAGACAAGGCAGAGTTGGAAGATTTTGAGTATTCGTGTACGTACTGAGTACATACTTCGTACCAGCCAGCCGAATGCGCCGGTGGCGACAGCTGTGGACATCTCATCTCCATCCCCCAAGCCAAGCCCGAGCCAAGCCAAGAACTCAGATGACGCTGTGCTGCGCGGCCGTCTCGCCTGACCAGTCTCATATTGACGCTGGCCAGTCCAGTCCTATCCCTGCTGGGCCTGCTTGTACTCGTAAACTGCACGAGTACTCGTACTCTGTAAACTCCGGCACTGGCATCTTCCGCCTCGACCCTTGCGCTGGTCTACTTCGTGCTCTCACGCAGACCGTTGCCCACCTGACGCCCCGCCGCGTGGTCATCGTGGACTGCGCATTGCTTGGTATTCGTAAGGATCAGCCAAGAACGGGCGGTGCAGTGTAAATACTCGCAACAGTGTCAACGACGTCTTGTCACCGGCTCTTTTTTTCCATTTCGCCAATTGTTTCATACGAGAAACCTCCATCCATACAGGCTTGCCTCTTTTGGCTGCTCTGCGCATACGCAAATGCTTACGCAACCCCCCCCCCCCCCATCCGCTGCTGCCGTCGTCAACAAGGCTCTTTCCGCTGTCCTTGGCTGCAACTGCCATGGCCGTCATAAATAATAAATAATGCGCTTCGTCTCTCGTCGCTCTTTCCTCGAGTCTGGCTGACAAGTACCCAGTACTCCGTACATATTTTTGATTCACACACACAACCGCGAGGCAAGAGCCACCGCAGCGACCCGCCAAGACTGCTTTGATCTGAATCCTTGCGAACACCCCCTTTGCTCCTACCCTGACGAGACTTCCAAGACGCTTGGCCCCTTGCCTTTTGTCGACATCTCGGCCGGTTGCCAGTCTTATTTATATCCCGAAACGGGATTTTCTCTCGGCGTCCGCTTGCATAGTCTTTTGTTGTTGTTTCCCTGCCTGGCAGGCCTCCCTTCTACGGAATACCCTCTGCACCACTAACCTACAACTGTCTCTCTTTTCTTCTTCTTTTTCTTCTTCTTTTTATTCCTCTTTGCAATTATCCTCTTCTTCAACATCCACCCCGCCTGCTCTCTCCCTATCACCTAGAGTTTCCTTTTCTCTTGTTACCTTGATTCCCTCCTTCCTCGCTTATACCTACATACTACTGTTCTTCGTCACACACCTACCTGCTTTTCGTCACACGTCCTCTCTTCTGGTCAACAACACATCACAACACACATCACAACACTCACAAACACTCACAACACTCACAACACACACAACCATGAAAGCAACAGCAGCCTGGGCCCTGGCGGCCTCGTCATTAATAGCGTCTGCCTCCGGTCTCAACTTGCAAAAACGCACCGATGGCCCGGCTCGTGTTGTGCACTTGCCAACAGAACGCAAAAAGGTGGACAACCCGGCACACCGTGATCGGTTACGACGCCGCACAAGCGCCGTGTCAATGGCCCTCGACAACGAGGAGACTCTTTATTTTGCCAATGCCACCATTGGCACGCCCGCACAATCCTTCCGTCTGCACCTCGACACCGGCAGTAGTGATCTGTGGGTCAACACACCCAGCTCGTCGCTGTGTAAAGACTCGTCGGACCCATGTTCCCTTGCGGGCACCTACTCGGCCAACGCCTCGAGCACCTATGAATACGTCGGCAGCTGGTTTAACATTTCGTATGTTGACGGTTCCGGCGCCTCTGGCGACTATGCCACCGACACCTTTACGCTCGGCTCGGACAATTCTAGCGCGACCCTGCCGTCCCTGCAGTTTGGCATCGGTTACACCAGCTCGTCGTCCCAGGGCATCCTCGGCATTGGCTATGCCGTGAACGAGGTGCAGGTCGGCCGTGCCGGCATGGATGCCTACAACAACCTGCCAGCCCAGATGGTGGCCAACGGCATGATCCAGAGCAATGCCTACAGCCTGTGGCTCAACGACCTCGAGGCGAGCACGGGTAGCGTCCTGTTTGGCGGTGTTGACACGGCCCGCTACTCGGGCACCCTGGCGACCCTGCCCATCCAGAAGCAGGCCGGCTACTACTCCGAGTTTCTTATCACGCTGACCGACATCAAGCTTGGCTCGACCACGGTGGCTAGCGACATGGCCCTGGCCGTGCTGCTGGACTCGGGCTCGTCGCTGACGTACCTGCCTGACGACATTGTGGCGACAATCTACAACGCTGTGGGGGCCACGTACGACTCGTCCGAGGGCGTGGCCTATGTGCCGTGTGCGCTGGGCAGTGCTACTAACGCAAGCATCTCGTACACGTTCACGTCGGCCACCATCACCGTCGACCCCACCGAGCTCGTGCTAGAGCTGGTGACGGCCAACGGCGGCCGCCCAAAGTTCCGCAACGGCCAGGCGGCGTGTTTGTTTGGTGTTGCCCCCGCCGGCAGCGGCACCAGCGTGCTGGGCGACACCTTTTTGCGCTCTGCCTACGTCGTCTACGACCTGGCCAACAATGAGATCTCGCTGGCCCAGACTACGTTTAACGCGACGACTTCCGATATCCAGGAGATCACGACGGGCACGGGGTCGGTGCCGGCAGCGTCGGCTGTGGCCAACGCGGTGGCGGCGACGTCGGGCCTGACCCTCATCAGCAGTGGCGGCAGCGGCAGCGGCAGCGGCAGCAGCAGCAGCAACAACGCCGCGAGCGCTGCTACGTCACTGCTGGCTGGCGGTGCGGCCACGCTGGCTACGCTTGTTGCATCAACTGTGATTGGGTTTGGCCTAGTCCTGTTGTAGGCTTCTGTTTGTGTGTGTTTCCTATTACTCCTGTTATCTTTATGATTGTGTTTTTTGATGTCTTCATGCATACCGGCATGCCACTTGTTTCATTCATCTTCTAGCATATATGGACTGCTGCTCCATTTAGCGCACGGCGTTGGGTGTTTCGACAACATTTGCGTTGTCTTTCAAATAGATGGTTTTCACGTGATCAACTTATACTCGTAGTCAAGATGTGTTCATGTTTCTACTCAGAAGCACCGCAAACTTCGCTGTCGACTGCTTGATATACGTGTAATTATTCCTTGATGCCAGGGCTTTCATCATGGCAGCCAACTTCCCAAGTTACGGATGGTGATTGTCACACGGTAGAATGAATGTATGATAACACCAAGCATCACGTCACAAGCATTCAAAGGCAAGTAGTAAGCAACATAAATCATGTGTATATCATTGTAAATATAAATAGCCAACTCCTTCGCGCATGCTCGTCATCGTGATGATACAGAGTGAGTCTTTTCCGAGGTTCATGTCTTCGTCCCGGGTACCGTGAGAGTTGTAAAAAAGTGTGAGAGAGAATAAAAGAAGAGGGTGATATGAAACGGGATATAAACTCGTAAAAAAAGAAAGAATAGCCAAGCAAGCAGCTGGAGCCCAACCTTATTATGTGGTGGGGGTCAGGAAGGGGCTGGCCAGCAGCTCGTCGGCACTGGGCCGCTTGTTGTGGTCCATCTCAAAGGTCCGGCTCAAGAACAGCTTGGCGTCCTCGCTGGCATGCTCCGGAATGGTCGGCGCCGCCTTGCTGCCGCCAATCTTGAAGATGGCCTGCAGCTGCGTGCAGTCGGGGAACGGGTGCGAGCCCGTCATCATCTCCACGACCAGGCAACCCAGCGACCAGATGTCGGCCTTGCGCGTGTAGCTGGTCTGCTTGACCACCTCGGGCGCCATCCAGAACACGGAGCCCTGCAGCGACGGCCGGTTCTTGTTGTTGTTGGCGCCGTTGAGAATGTTGGACGCCTCGAGCTTCTTGGAAATACCGAAATCGGAGATCTTGATCGTGCCCTTGTTGTCGACCAAGATGTTGGCTCCCTTGATGTCGCGGTGGATAATATCGCGGTCGTGCAGGTACGACAGGCCGTGCAGAATCTGCCGCACAAAGCTGCGCACCAGAGGCTCCGGCAGGGCGCCGTACGAGTTGAGCATGGTCTGCACGGAACCACCGGGCACGTACTCGAGGAAAATGTTAAGGAAGTCGGCCGACGAGCCGCAGCCCAAGTACTGCACAATGTTGGGGTGGCGCAGGTCGCGCAGCAGGCTGATCTCGCGCTTTAGCGCCTCAATCATGCTCTTCTTGCGCGCGGCCGTCTGGCTGTTGGCCCCGGGCGACGGCGTCTCCACCTGCTTAACGGCCAGCAGCTCGCCCGTAATCGCATGCAGCGCCAGATACACACAACCAAAGGAGCCCGAGCCAATAAGCGCACCCTTCATCCACTGGCTGTCGTCCCACGACTCGCCGGCAAGGAAGCTCTGCAGCTCCTCGTCGTTGCCCTCGCCATCGGCATCCAAGGCCTCGCTGACCTCCTTGAGCGAGCTGGACCCGGATCCCGTCATGGTCTCGTCGTAGAAGCTGTGGCGAATCATGTGGCCTTCGGGGTCGGTGATGCTGACGGCGGCCGTGTCGGACCCGCTGTCGGCGTACGAGACGTACGACTTGCGGTTGGGCTCCATTGCCGACTCTTCCTGCAGCGTGTCCAGCATCGAGGAGGCAACTGAGTCACGGAACGAGTGCGGCACGCGCGAGTTGCGCTGCTCCCGCTGCTGGGGCTGGATCTTGGCCAGCTGGCTTGTGGCATTCAGCCAGCTGTCGGCGATGGTCGGGATGGGCGGCGCATCCTGGAAGCTGGACGCAAAGCTGAGGTTGCTTGCCACGCTCAGGCGGCTGTTGACCTTGCTCAGACGGGCCGATCGTCTCATGGACAGACGCGCTGTCCGGTCAATGTCTTCGCGAGCATGGTCGGGGAAGTAGGTAGTCAAGTCCGACGTGATGAACTCGCTGGGGGGACGAAGCCCGCCAAACTGTCTCAGGGCTGTCTGTCTCCGGTTTGTTGGCCGCGCAGTTTCTTCCGGGGCGGGCCGCTCGAGATCACGCGCAGCGTTGTTCACGTTGCGCTCGCGGTCCTGGTATGTCGTGGGCGACAAGGGTGGCTGGGAATGCTGTGCCAGGTTGTCCCAGCTTTCGCCGAGCACCTTTTGCACCTTGAGTTGGCTCCGCCCTTGGCCTTGGCCTTGGACATGGACTTGGCCCTGGACTTGCTGCTTCTCTTCCATGGCGATTGCGGCAGCGCGCTCCAGCTCCGACATGCCGGGCTCGCCGGCAGGGACGCGGCGGAGGATGAGGCGGTTTCGTTCGGGGCGCTTTTGGTCTTTGATGATGCGCCAGAGCTCGGTATCACTAAGACGGATGCACTGGCTGGGGTCGGGATCGACGCCGGCGAGAACCCAAAAGCAGTAGTTGCGCTCGTGGTCTTCGCGGAGAGCAAATTTGCGGAGGGTCACGCGCATGACTTCCTCGCATGTCTTGCAGTTGGCAATCTTGACGACCTTGGTGACACCGCCAGTAGAAATGACGCGGATCACGTTCTGGTGCTGTGGCAGGGCCGCCATCAGAGATCCATCCATGCTGGAGCTGTTTCGCGTGTGCGTCTCGACCAGATTCGCAGTCGGCTGAGCGTCGGAGGACGAGGCCGGGAAACGGGCGGTGCTCGGTGCGGATGACTGGCCTGCGTATGCGGAATTGGGGGTTGGGTATCGCGAAGGACGGCCAGAGCGGAGCTGCTCGGCGCTGTTCAGGGGAGAACTGGGCCGCGACGATTTGCCCATCTCGATGGCAAACGAGGACAAGTCAATCTGGCGGGAGTAGCGTCTGTTGCCGGTTTGCGGCGTGGGCATGGCGGGCCGCGCAGTCGCCGAGGTCAAGGGTCTGGGCGAGCCCGAGGAGGGGGCATACTGGATGTCGAGGCCGCCAAACGATTCCTGCTAGTGTTAGAAAAAAGGAAGCGCAGAGTGTAGCATGTCGTATAGACAGCAGAAGACATACCCGATTGCGTCTCTTTTGGCTGGCATAGGCCTTTGTGCGCAGCTTCTTGATACCAAGGAAGAGGCGCACGCGGTCGCCGACCTTGTCAATGCCCATCTCCTTGAGGACTTCCTTGTCCATCTCGAGCAGGTTCTCGCCATTAATGTGGTTTTTGCGGAACAGGATCTCATAGTCGCCGCACTTGACACTACGCAGGTAGTCGCAGACGCGGTCCTCGTCCCAGTTCTTGACGGAGTCGGGGCCGTCGGTCTCGGAGAACTCGGACTCGGTTGGGCTATTGAAGCCCTGGCCCGAGGCGGCAGGGGCGGCGTGTGGGCGGCGGGCGGGTGCATATTGCGACGAGGGCGCGGGCATGCCGGAAGCGGAACCGATGCCGGAGGCCGCCTGGCTGCCCAACGGGGCCGGAAAAGGTGATTTGGCGGCGAGCATTGCCATTGTGTGAGGTAGGATTGCTCTGTTGGAGGCCGAGATCGAGTCAAGGGGAGGTTGGAGCAGAGGAGCGTAAGTCGAATGGTCAACCACCTCTTGCGAGGAGATTGGAGAAGCAGAACCGGCTGGCGGTGACCGTTGTTGGGTGTGTACGGAGTAGGGGTTAAAAAGCGAAGAGCCAACAAGCAAAAAAAGAAAGAGACTGAGAACAGAAAGAACAAGAGAAAACGTGAAGAACGATGCGAAAGAACCGAAATGGGCCGAAATGAATTAAGCAAACAGGTCGTGAGGTCGTGTAGTCTGAGGGGACAGACGATGCCGGTGTTCTCGCCCAGAGAAGATGGGAGTGGGAGCGTAAAGAGAAAGAAATGGGAATGTGGGAAGAACGGGTGTAATAATATAACGAAAAGGGGATGAGATAAGCAAGCAGTACCCCGGAAATAGAAGAAGAGAAAGGAGGGCAGGATCGGGTTCGCGCCAGGTTTCAAGTGGGAGCAAGTAGACGTGACGTGACGGTGAAGGCAGAGCTGATCAGGCTGGTTAGGGCTGATGAGCAGAGCAACGCAGAGCAGAGCAGAGCAGTCAGAGTGAGGAAACAGCTTTGGCTGGGCTCAATCAAAGAAACGAGTCGACAGGAGACTGAGGCGAAAGACGGACGAAGGAGGGGCGTGCGTTTTAGGCCGGATGGGTGTTGGCGACTACTCGTACAGGCTAGGCTGCAGGGGGTTGCAACGAGGGTGTGGGACGGCGCGCGAGCCGTCAAATATTCCAAATGCACGATGCGGTAGCAGACAGAGCGGTAGCAGAGCGACAAGAGAGACGGCCGGCTGTCACAACGCAGCGCGAATCCAACAAGATGGGTCGAGCGCGATCAGTTGTGGTCCGTGAGAAAACAAAGACGACAGGATGCCAACACACGATGGGTAGCCGTTGAAAGAAGAAGAAACAAAGGACGAGGAAAAGGGACAAAGACACAAAAAGACACGGAGACGGCGACGGCGAGGACGAGGCCGAGGACACCACACCAAAGATGACAAACGACGGCGGTCGATGGAGGAATGCAGCGACAAATTTGAGGCGCTACGCAAAACAAATCGTGTTTGCTGACGACGATGCGATGTGATGAGGTGAAGAGAAGGGGCGGGAGAGGAGAGGGGTGAGGTTGGCGATACTGCTGCTGGAGAGCGGCCAGTTACAGAAAGCGGGGCCTTGGGCGGCAAAGGACAGCAGTTCTCTACGAGTACAAAGTACTGGCAGTGGGCCGCTAGAGGTGGTGCAGTGACAGTACATACTGTTGCAGGTGCTGTAATATAGCACCTGCCTCCTGCTTTTCTTTCTTCCCCTTCGCAGCTTCTGTTTCTGTTTCTATTTACATGTTTATCTGCTCGTTGCTGCTGGATCGGGAAGGGACTGAGAATGCGTTGCTTACGAGTAGCGCGAGCGCTCCTTCCCAGGGCTGGCCCGGGCGTTGGAAGGGTGGGATTGCACGCGCTCATCCTATGCGCTCGGACGGACGCCTCTGCTGGGCGCACACTGCGTACTGAGTACGCCTGGCCGTACACTCCAGTCTTTTGCGATGGGAAATCACAGGAGGAGCTCCTTCCTGATCTTGACCGAGCCGGCCCCAAAATACAGATACTACGAGTACGGAATACTCCGCACACAAGTCGCACTTTCCTCTACCGGTTTCGTTTGTCGCTTTCCTTGCGGATACTTGTTTTGCCTATCGCTATTCCTCTCTTTCTCTTCTTCCATCGTACTTTCCGTTTCCTGCCCCCTCCTGTTTCCTTGGTTATATCGCGCAGCGACTTGTGAAACAATTTCTGTGCACGGACCAAGCCGTACTCAGTATGTGTGTGGTCGTTCTTTCTTCTCTTTTTTCCTCTGCCTGTTCTGCCATTGGTCTTGCCGCACGGCGCTAGAGGGGTCTCCTACGGCACAGGGCAATGCACGCCATCGGACAAGGGGACTCTGGCTGGGCTTGGCCGCCTGGACAAGGCTAGCTTGCCACTGGCGCCACGATCATGAAACACACTGGTCTGCGGGACTGTCTTGCGGTGACTGGCTGCAGCAGGCAGAGTACGAGTGCGGCGTACGAGTCAATACCGGATGGAGCGTATTACTCGTACGTGCTATGGCCCAATGCTGGCGGTCACGAGGATGGAAGCTGTTACTTGGCATCATGGCACATGACTCTGTCTGTGGAAACCGATCATGGTTCGACTTGTGCCTCACGTATCGTTTGTATGATTTCTAGCCCGTCTGCGGTGGTCCTATCCAAAGCGCCCATCTATTGGCACCCTCGTCCATAAGACAGCCGAAACTGCGCGATGGTACGGCATCATGTTTCGCGCGATGTGTCGTAAATCTAGAAACAGATCATGACGATGACGGCATGATAAGAATCAAGGATCGACACCCGCACGTCGGTTCTGTTTTCGGGTTTGTGAGACATGCAAGTATGAGTTCTGAGCATTGTCTGGTGTTTGGATTTGCTCTGCAGCGTCAGAAACACGGGCCTGATTGGTCTTTTCAAGCGGCTGCGTCGAAACGCGGCTGGTTTCAGAAAGAAAGAAAAAGTGGGGTCTGCCGCATGCAGTACGTACTCGTACTCAGTACTCAGTACGGGCTTGTGCTGCTACGAGATGGTACTCCGTACGCGATATGACGTGTATTCCTGATTCGGTAGGCACCCCGGCAGCCATATCCCAGCAAAGTGAGTGCTCTTGATAATTGGCACGGGATGTAAAGTGGAGGTAAATATAGAATACGATAGAGACGGATCAGAGGATGATTCGGCAAGCATTGAGGCTCAATACATGATGGCTCCTTAGCATTGTTTTTTGCATGCCATAGTATTTAGGATCACGGATTGTAGACGGCCAAGTCCTTATTTGGCTTCACGACATGTTCTATTTTCCATGGACGCAATGCGAAATGCATTAGCGAGCCAGTAGAATACGAATAGTCTGGCAGCGCCTCATTCCTGGCTGGGCGTCGCCGTAGCCAAACATCAATCATTTGTTGCTTGCGTGTGCCTGCTCCGTACGTGTGCGTTCCCGGCCCGTCTCAGAACACGAGGTAGCACAGACAAGGCAGCCGTCGGCTTGGTTAGAAGCTTTGCAAGAACAATATCCAGGGATAGGGCACGCCGGCTTCTCAGGCTTAGGGCTAATTATGGAATAAAAGGCCAAGCTCTGGTGGGACAAGACGGGAGTCGTTGCGTCAACAGAAGTAAGACTTGTCCAAACAAACTGAGTAGAACAAAAAAGAAGAAACCCTGACAACCAGTATTACCAAGAAACAAGAAGCTGCAATAATCTGTGCGATAAACGAAACAGAGCTCGGGCCCTGACGCCATGCACTTTATTTCCTTCATGTGAAGAAAAAAATGTGATGATAGAGAAAAAGAAGAAAGAAAAAAAAAACAGCAGTCATAGGATAGTCTAAAAAACCCTTCTGATTTTCATTTTGCCCTTTGATTAGCCGATTGCGCTGTCAGACCCATTCACGGGTACAACCCAGATGTCGCATTGTCAAAGTCGATGCAGATTGTTGCCTTTTTGTCGTTCGTATTGCATTCACACCGATACTCGTATGTGCAAAAACTTCATCTATCCAGCTTACTCCATGTTATCGTACGTGTGACGGCAACACCGGCGTCATACCCTGTGCTCCCATGATCCCAGTCGCTGCAACGGCACACCAGCACAAATACTGAGTACAGAGTACGGAGTACAAGCATACTCGTAGACTCCGGGTCCGTGTTCCCTGCATCTGATATCATGGCCGTAGAGGTACTCGTATTTCGAACAGAAGAGAAGACGAACCGACGTCCGGACAAAGGGTCTTGTAAAAGGACCAACCAACAGCTGATCGCCCCCAACAAAGAAAAATAAGGGTCTAATTGACAGAGAGTTTTGACAACGAGTTTTGACACCGAGTTTTGACAGCAGCACAGCTTCATCCAGGCTTACGCATTTGTTCGTCAACACGAGACCACACCATCGGCTGCCAAGGCCTGTGCCATGGTGCCATGGACAGGGCTAGCATTTCAACCAAAAGAGCAATGCGACCCACAGGACGCGCACAAATTTCGCAGCCGTATCTTTCAGCATGCCTCCGTCATCGTCGTCCGTCTGCCGGCTCTCGTTCCCACTGCCTCGTATGGCCGTCTTCCTTCTTCCACTTGTTCCGTTTTGCAGCATGCCGACCAGCGATCGAGATGGTATGGCCCAATGTACGAGCACTCCGTAGTTTTAGATCCCGGAACCAGTGACGCATGCGTCCCCACGATTACTCGTATGTACTCCGTATTCGAGAATGCATTTTTACGAGTACTCCGTATTATCGTCCTCATCGTCATTGCCATACTCCGTACCAGTATTACTCGTACTGAGCACACTGCCTCGTCGCTCCTTCCTCTCGGCGATCACCGTGCAGTCTGCCTATTGGCCAATGCCCTCAGGGAGAGAGGAACTGATGTACTCGTATGAAGTACGGATCACGAGTACTCGTATCAACATCCTCTTGCTGCTCCGTAGTGTGCTTAATGTAAGCTTCGATTTGCATGATTTTCACTCCGTTTCTCTTTCCTTCTCTCATTTTCTTCATCTCTCTTTGTCTGTGATCGCCACTATTCAGCTTGCTTCGCACCGTAGCGGGCCGATCTAGTTACCCAGACCACGGCTCTTTCCATTTTTGCTCACATTTTTGCTCATCATGCCCATTTTTTAGCTAATATATTTGCTCTCTGTTATACGTAGCTTCCCTCTTCGAATCACTTCGTTGCCTTTCTCTTCGCACAGCTTGCTGACTGGAGTAGGAACGACCTGTTACTATTCCTTGCTCCTGCCTCTTCTGCTGTGCCAAAACCTCGTAAAAGCGCTGCATGTAACATGCGCTAACGTGCTGCCTCAGTGCTACTAGTCCAGATCAAGGAAAAGGCTGCCCCATGCAAGGCAAGAACACACCGACAGCTGAGCAGCTTCCTTCCCTGCTTTTTTTCTTCTTTTTGGCCTATTTGGGCTGCCCGTTTATTAGTCCGTTTGTTTTCTTTCCGTATTGTCTGCCGTATTATTGCTCAGCTTGCCCTTTGTGCTTCGGAATGGTACGAGTTCTGAGCACTGAGTGATCTGTCGCTCCTTCCGTCGAAATCGTGCCTTCCTGCCTTGCCGGTCCGAATAGCCTCAACTGCCTTTTATCTCTTATCTCCCCTTCCTTCTCCCCCTCCCCTCCTCTTCTCTTCCTTTGACCTCTCGGCACCTCCTCTTTCTCACACCCAGTCTCGTATCGCCCTTTATCCGTCTGCCGCATCCTCCTCGCCTTGCTCACTCGCTTGCTTGCTGCCGCGGCCCGATTGCACTCGCTCCATTCCAAGCACTGTGTTGCTCTCTGTCCGCCTCCCACCGCGGCTGTCTCACCTTCACAAACCGTTGACTAAGCACGCAAATACGCAAACAGTCAAAACAGCCAAAGCAGCCAATCGTTGGCACGTCAGACATCACAATGCACAGAGACACTTGACTCGCCTTTGACAACGCCGTCCCCCAACTGGCAGGCGAGAGAGCAGATCATCCGCAAGTCTCCAGCTGTGCCGAGTAGCTTCATAGAGTGTCTATCTCGCAGCCTCCCTCTCTTCCGCCCTGTGCCGGTATCTGTCTTGGTGATTGTCCTCCATTGCACTGTCGGCTGTGCGATCAGGCTGTAGCTGCCCGTCCGTCCTCCACTCTACTCCGTACGGAGTCCCCCTTCTGCGCCTCAAAAGGTGGACATTGCGTGTTGTCACTGTCTCGAATGACAAAACGCCACAGTTGTGTTTTTCCCATTTCTTCTTTTCGTTTTGATCAACATTATTGATCTCCCCCTTTGTTGCGTATTTTTTTTGGCAGGTTGAGTCTATCCGAGATCTCCCTCCGACTTCCGTCCGCCTTGCCTGCTTCCCCATTTTCTTATCTCATCGCTATTGCGGTCCGTTTCCTTGTTTTCTTCCTCGACTCTGCGTCCTTTTCGACCTTCTCTGCATCCAGCCCGAACTCCCCGCATCAGCCTGTTTATACTGGATCATTGACTCCATTGAAATATCTTGCTTTGACGACGGCTCTTGGCTTTGGTGCTGACTGGACTGGACTGACGATTGGCGATCCATACGAATTTTGTCAAGAGGCCAAACAACTCCCAGTCACGACGGCCCACCGCCCTCCACATCCGGACGCAAGTCAGGCCACGGCACAGCGACACGACTTCAAAACGCGCCGAGCTGTCCGAGTCTTTAAAGCTCGACCTGGCATCGAATTGATCGTGCCCGGCATCAACTTAACGAGCCGCACCCAGCCGAAGACACCTTTTCATCGACTGCTCGCCTCATTCTCTACACCATGGATATCCTTCGGCGGAAACGCAACCACTCCCACAAGGGCAGCCAGCCTTCTGCCAGCCTGCTGGCTCCTCTCGCAGCCGTGTCCCCAGCGATATGCGATACGCCCTCGCCCGCAAGCTCGGGCTCGAGCACAAGCCCAAGCACCACAGCTGCGGCTACGACCACAATCAACAAATCAAAATCGCACAGTGATGTGGCTGGCGCGGCCAGTTTCTCGCGTTCGAGCTCCATCGACAGCAGCAAGAGCGGTTTCTTCCAAGCCATGCGGTCGCTAAGTCGTGGCTCGACATCCTCTGTACGGCCATCGGCTGCGTCATCCACCACTTCCATGGCGGCGACGGCGGCGGCGGCCACCACCGGAACCTCACCCGACTCGACCATTTCGGCCTCGTCACAACAGCAGTCTCTGTCCCAATTTCCCCGCAAGGTCCTTCGCAAGTCGCACCATCGCATGTCATCGAGTCACGACATGCGCAAGCGCCGTGGATCGACGGGCTCCGACGTTTTTACGCGCATGTCACGGCATTCGACTGCCATGAGCGGCAGCTCCTCCAGCAATATTCTCGACTGGCGAGTACAGCCCGTGGAGATGCACACCACTATGGAGTATCACGATCCGCACTCGTCCAAGCACCGCTCTGGGCACCTCGTCGCCACAGCCGACTACGTTCTCATCTTCAAGACCCGTGCCGATGCCTTTGCTGCGTTGCCGCAGATCGCCGATGTTGCTGCGTTTGGCTCGGATGCCGCTAGTCTAGCACCGCCAAAATCCTCCTCGATGCTCCCGCCGGCCGATCCCGTGCATATCATCCCACTTCGTGCTTTAATATCGACCTTTCGCAATGACACCTCGCGGACTGCCTTTGGCGCTGAAATGTGGTGGCGCTTGCCCCATCCCATCATCGCATCGTGCTCAGTGACTGTCTTTTTCAAGGACATTCGCGACCGCGAGGGCTACTTGGACGTGCTGTCTTCCCTGATTAAGGCGCGCAACCAAGACTATCCCGAGTCCAACTCGCGAGTGTATTATGAAGTGGAAGAGTGCATCCGCAGGATTTTCCAGAGCGAGGAGCAAGGGTTTGCCAACACGGTGCCCGAGATCTTCCCCGTCGTCTCCCGCAACCCGCTGGATCGCAGCAAGCTCAAGGCGGAGGAGAAGTTAAAAAAGAGCCATACCGAGGGCGTGTCGTCGCACTACCTGGTGGTGGGCGTCAACCTCTGTTTCCTCATCCACATTAGCAAAGCGTCCGTTGTGCAGTCCACCGCACTGGAAGTCAAGTACCAGGCCTTTGGGCTTGTCACGCTCGAGTCCTTTTACGCCGACTGGTATTCTCGCGACGAGCGGTTTGCCATGCGGTTCCGCGAACCGTTCAAGTCCCCCGTCGACCTCGAACTGTCTAGTCGGCACTACCGCCGCATTATCTTAACGCTCACCAAGGCCGACAAGTTTCTCAAGCCTGCCTGGCCCACGCAATGGCAGACCCAGGAGATCTTCCACGTCACCGGCCTCCCCACACCGCAGCACATTGTAGCTGGCGAGGACTTTGGCGGGTTCCAGCGGACACTCTCGGCCTTTTACGCAGCCTACCGCTGCAACCCCGTTGACTGGGAGATTAACTGGCGCACGCAATACGCCCCCGAGTTCCGGGTGCTCCCGTCGGCCAAGGGGACCACGTACACGGACGTACAGCTGCTCGCAGTCTTCCGCGCCCTGCGCTACAACGACTACTTCAAGGGCCTGTCGCTATGCGATGTCGACCTCTCCAGTCTCTTGAACAAGAGCGACGGCACGCGAAAGGGAAATGTTGCTTATTTGAGCCGAAGTGGTACGAGACTGTTTTATTTTATTATTTTACGTCTTTGCAGCTTGTACTAACGTGGTTCTCTTACCTAGGCGTCTGCTTGACTGAGCACGAGACGTCGATTGTGCAAAAGGCGAGCTTGCTGCACCAGGAGATGCATGCGCTCGCGTTTTCGTCTGGCAAGATCCGGCAGGTCGATCTGACCAACTGTGTGCCGGCCAAGTACAGGGACGATCCCAGCACGTACAGCGTGCAATTTCTTATTCCTATTTTGAACCTGCTGGCTGCAGGCCTCACGCGATGCAATCGGCTGTTTATCCGAGGCTGCCACCTCGGCGACGTTGATGTTCAGGCCCTTGGTATGTGCACATATGGTTTATGTAGGAGGATGTCCACTAACAAGATAGCGGGATACATGTCTCCTTCGCTGGTCGAGCAAATTGACGGCACCATTGCCCCAGGCCGGGACGTTGTCAGCTTGGAGGTTCTGGATGTGGCCAACTGCGGTCTCACGGACCAATCGATGAAGCTCCTTTTCCAGGGCCTCTCGCAGGCGGCCGGGACGCTGTTGACGCTGGATGTGTCAGAGAACTTTGGCAGAGTGCCGGCGGCTTTGGCCCAAGAATTTATGGAGTCGATTAGCAGCCTGCGGCAGCTGAACCTGGCGGGGAGTCTGACAGGGACGCTGGATGGCGAGCTCATTCCGCTGCAAGTGCTCGAGCGGCTGGAGTACCTGGAGGAGCTCGACCTGTCCGGGTTTATGATCAACGAGAAAACCATTGAGACGCTGGTTATGTTTTTGCAGACGCTGTCGGCGCGGCAGGCGTCGATGCAGAGCGAGGGTTACGGGTACTCTCTGCGGCGTCTTGTGCTTAACAACTGTGGGCTTTCAGGTGGTCAAGCGGCGCAGGTGTTCAAGGCCATGTCTGGTCTGTACGATGTGCATCTGCACATCAACAGCAACCCGCTCGAGGAAGGGATCGATGCCCTTGTGGAGGCGCTCAACAGCATCTGGGGTGGTCGGTTCGGGCTGCACCTGAGCATGATTGAGTTCCAAGACGAGGACAACTACGTGGCGCTGATCAATGCTCTCACGGCGAACCCGTTTATCGACTACCTGAGCCTTGTGGGCACGGCGCCGGTGCCGATGACAAACGATGTGTGCGGCGACAAGACGGCAGAGGCGCTGGAGCGGTTCTTTGAGCAGAACCAGTCGGTGCGGTACCTGGACCTGTCGGGCTACTGCGGCAAGCTGGACGACGGGCAGCTGGGCAAGGGCTTTGGGCGGGCGCTGCGCGGGCTGGCCAACAACAAGACGCTGACGCACCTGCGGATGCGCAACCAGCGGCTGCACGACAGCACGGGGACGCTGGGGTCGGCGGTGCAGGCCAACCAGACGCTGCGGTACCTGGACTGCGGCGACAACGGCTTCAACGCGACGAGCCTGCGCTACATGGCCAAGAGCCTGGCGACCAACTACACGCTGCTGGCGTATCCGTTTTCGCAGGACGAGCTGGAGGAGATGCTGATGCGGTGTGTCAAGGACATCCCTCCGCCGCCGTCGACGGCGCAGAGCCCGGTGGCGAAGCACAAGAAGAAGCCGAGCGTGGATGCAGCGCTGGAGCGGCAAAAGGCGCTGCTGCGGGACGAGATTGAGTCGTCGTCGGCGGAGATTATGGCGCACCTGTCGCGCAACATGGCGCAGCTGCAGCTGGACACGGGCTGTGTGCTGGACCTGGACGAGGCGTATGACACATGCGGCGAGCGGGGGTGGCCGAGTCTGCAGCTGCGGATGCCGGAGGGCACGGGGATGTTCACGACGACGGCGCTGGAGGAGGAGCAGGCGGAGATGCTGGACCGCGTGGACGAGCTGGGCCAGGCGTCGGGGTCGGAGGCGGCAACGGCGTCGCCGCTGGGCAAGGGGCGCAAGGCGGTGGTCAACTCGGACATGGTGATGCCGCAGATCACAGAGGACATGCCGTACCGGGTGCTGCAAGACGACGCGGCACTCAACAGCCCGGTGGAGGCGAGCGCGGGCTGGGACTTGCAGCTGCCGACGACGCCGCGGGTGGCGTCAGAGAGCAGCAAGTCGAGCACGCTGGACAGCTCGTACGAGAAGAGCCTATTTGAGGAGAGCGACTTGACCAGGATTCTGGAAAAGTTTACGATGGAAGACGGCACAGAGTATGTGATTTGTGCGTCGTGATCTTCTTTTCTCTTTCCTTCTTTCTTTCTTTCTTTCTTTTTTTCTTTCCTTCTTCTTTTATTTCCTTCTTCTTTCTCATATTCTCCTCTATTTTCTTTTTTTTGTCACATGGTTGTTCATTTGGCTCGGCATTGGATTGGCGACACTGGCATGGCATGATGCTACTATATACGATACCTCTTTGCATAGATTGAATTGCTCTTGGCTTTTGGCTTTTTATATTGGCTTCTTTTTTGGCATCACTCACACCATATGGGAATAAAACTGCTTCTCAAACTCGTCGAGCGAGCCAAACTCGTCAAGCTCGTCGTGCTCGTCCTCGCCGTCCCTCATCTCGAGCATCTTGGGTGTCTTGCCGCGCGTGACGCCGGCGCCCTTGACGCACAGGCTGCCCTTGCTGTTCTCGACCCAGACGTCCCACAGCAGGTAGCGGCCGCGACGGCCAAGGCGTTCCTGGTTGCGGCGGGCGACGCAGACGCGCAGCTCCTCGCCGACATGGAGCGGGGCGAGGTTGCGGTACTCGATGTTGTAGATGGTGCGGGGGCCAAAGGGACGGGCATGGGGGTCGTCGTCGAGCAGCATGCGGGCCTTGGCACGGAGGGCAGACATCATGAGCACGAGGGTCAGCGGGCCGTGGACGAGCAGGTCGCGGTAGCCCTCGACGCGGCGGCAGTAGTCGGGGTCGAGGTGGATGGCGTGGGTGTTGAAGGTGAGGGCACTGAAGTGGAAGAGCATCTCGCGCGTCGGCGTCAGGCGGAACGAGTACTCCGGGGTGGTCTTGGGCAGGACGACTTTCTCCTCCATGCCCTTGATTTTCTTCTGTTTCAGCTCGGCATCCACGCCCTCGGGCACGTCGTCGCGCGCACGCATAAAGACGAGGGTGCGGCGCTCTTCGATGGCCGGGTCCTTTTCGATGGTGTCCTCGAGGTCTTTGAGCGTCCACTCGTCAAAGTCCTGCGAGTCGACCTCGGCCTCCATGGTGCCGTACCGCCGCCACACGTCGACAAACACGCGCTCGTGGCCCAGCGCACCCCGTACCCGCAGCGTGTCCGGGTCGATGCGCTCAATGCACACAATGCGCCGGCCGTCGACCTGCAGCCGCTGCGGGTACTTCCACCGCATGAACCCGCCGGCCCACATGCGACGCACAAACGGCGGGCCGGGCGACTGGCTCGGGTCCGTGCCGTCGGGCAGCAGCAGCGACGACGGGCGCTGCAGCGGCAAGTACACTAAATGGTGGCCGTGGGGTAGGATGGGGGCGCCAAAACCGCGCTGCAGCCGCGCCGGCAGCATGAAGCGCAGGTCGTCCATGTTGCCGGCGCCCAGGCCGGTATAGCGCTTGGGCTTGGGCGAAATGTTGCCGGCACGGGCCTCGACAGGCAGCGCGTCAAACAGCGCCAGATTCAACAGGTGGTTGTGCGTCGGGTACAAAAAGTCATATGTTGCGCGCCGCGGCCGCCGGATCATTTCCTGCCGCATGGCCTCGACGTCAATGGGCTGCGGCGGGCCCTTGCGGATGGCTTGCTGGCGTGCGGCGTCGGCATATTCTTTGATAATGGCGGCGTCGTCGAGGCCGGGCTCTTGGAGCACGAGGGCATCGCGCTTGAGGTTGCGGTCCAGGTGGTGCTGGATGTTTTTTTTCCTGTACGAGCCGGGGCGGGACGGCGTGGCGGCGAGGTGCGACGGTGAGGACGTAGAGAGGGGGCGTGACGGAGAGACGGCCGGGGCGCGGCGGTGCAGCACCCGGAAGGATGGTGCCGATAGCATGGTGGAAGGCAGATGTGACGATGAGATGAGATGAAGATGAGATGATGAGATGAGACGATATGTTTGAGATGAGATGAGAGAGACGGAGAGACGAGAAACGGAGAGAGAAACGGTGGGAGACGGCGAGAGACGGCGAGAGACGGAGAAAGAGACGGAGAGAGACAATTACGACCCAAAGAAGCAGGCAAGGCTATGGCAACGTCCCTATCACACGGCTACCACACCCGTTGCAATGCCGTTGCCCTCGGCACAAAGTTGGAGAGACGTTCTTCAAATTGTGGAGAATCCGGGGTTACTGACGTAAGCAGCACAGCACCAACAACGTCCCTTCTTCAGTACCGAGTACGACTACACTCATTCACGTGTATTCCCATTTATTTGCTCCTATGCCACCGGATCCGGCCGGTTCCACGTCCCCAGCAGCCGGTACGTCTCGGCCAGCGTCGCCACCTCGGCCAGCACCCGCTGCGCCCGTCCGTGCGGCGACTCGGCCCCCTCTTCCCCTCCTGCCTCACCCCCTTCTGCCTCGCCATGCTCAAACTCCACCATGAACAGGTACTGAAACGGCCGCACCATGCTCGGCAGGCTGTTGATGCTCGTCAGGTTCAGCCCTGCGCGCCGGAAGCAGTCCAGCACGCTCGCCAGCGCCCCCGGCCGCCGGTGCGGCACCGTAAACGACACCAGCGATTTGGGCACCTTTAACACTGTTTGGGTGACCGTGCTCCGCCGGCTCAGAACAACAAACCGCGTCGTATTGTCCGACCGGTCCTCGATGCACCGCGCCAGCACGTCCAACCCTGTGGTCTCGGCCGCCAGCGCGCTGGAAATGGCCGCGCTCGTGCCCGACGCGTCGGCCGCCGCGAGCGCTGCCGCCTGGCTCGTCGAAGGGGCGTCGATCTTTTGGGGCATCTTCTTGTCACCACCAAAGTGCTTTTTCACAAACGCCGTCGTCTGGCCAAAGGCCTGCGGGTGCGAGTAGATGCGCTCAATGTGGCCGAGGTCGGCCGCCGCGTCCGGATCTGCTGCCTCTGACGTGGGGTCTGCCGCCCCCCTCCGCCGGCCCAACAAATAGTGGTGCACGGCCAGATAAACCTCGCCACAAATGGTCAGGTCGGCATAGACGCCGTCGCGGTCGGCCAGCCCGTCCAGCGTTGCCGCCACGGGGCCGTGCGTCGAGTTTTCAAACGGCACGACGCCAAATGTTGCCGTGCCCGCCTGCACAGCAGCAAACACGTCTGCTGGTCAGCCGGGGCACACGCTATGTAGTAATCGAAAGAACCCACCGGTAATGCTGGCTGCGGCAACAAGGTCGTGCTCGGGCCCAAAGGCAGACTTGGCCGCCTATCCAGTCAGTGAGTCAGCAATTGACAACGCTCTCACGTGGCGGGAGAGAGAAAAAAAAAAGAGGCACACACTTGGTGCGTATACGACGTCACCGGGCCCAAAAAGGCCACCGTCTGTGTCACCATGCTGTAGGGACGGTGTGCCTGGCGTCTCAAAACGATCCTTTCAAATGAGTCGTCCTCGAGAATCGTCCTCGTTCGGACAAGTGACGGGGCTGGCCCGGGTATAAAAAGCTCAGGAACCTGTGAAAAGCACTAATTGGAGCTGTGGGGCCGCGCCCTACAGATGACAGGCCAATGCCAAGCGTGAGTCGGTCGATGATGTGTACGAGTACTCCGTACAGCAAGCACAGCTTGTCAATTATTAGTCATTTACCAGAGCTTTCAAACGCCGTACGGCCTATTTATTGCAATCTGCTCTCGTCTGTTACTGTGCTGCTCCACGCCGCCATAGCGTCATACGCCATAGCGTCGTAAGTCCAGCAACTGTAAAACTAAAGCACATCCTACTGAAAAGGATGAGAAAAAAAATAAAAATAAAAGAGTGAAAGAACGAAAGAACGAAAGATAAAGGCACCCCTCCACAGTTACGTTGCCATCATCATGCACCGCAGCGGGCTGGGCCGCGTCACCTGGTGCTTGTCCTGGCCGCTGCTCCCGCGTGCCGTGCCGCCCGCCGTGCCGCCCGCCGTGCCGTCCGCCGTGCTGCCCGCCGGGCCCGCTGCCCCGCGCCGGCCATGCCCATGGAGCGGCCGCGGCGTGCTGGACGGCGACGGCGACGCGGTGCTTGTCGCGGCCGGTGCCTCGGAGCTGCTGCTGCTGCTCACAGACCGGCCCGCGGTGCGTTGGGACGTGTTGTTGTTGTTGTTGCCGTCGACGGCATTGGCAGTGGTCGTGGTCGTGGTCGTGGTCGTGGTCGGGGCCGTGGCGACGGCAGCCGCCGGCATGGCAATTGGAGCCTCGTGTCCCTCGCTGTCAACGAGGGCGTCGGGCTGTCAATCGTCGTAGTAGTCGTCGTCGTCCTCGTCAATGTCGGCCAGCTGCTCAAAGTTGACCTTGTAGCGCAGGATGCCGCCAATGCCGCCAAAGCCCTTGACAAACTGGTTGCCCTCCGTCGACCGGTCCGACACAAACTCCAGGTTCGTGCCAAAGTCCTTGTAGTGCTCCGCGATCCACTCCAGGAACGACTCCTGCGACACCGTCTCCATCTCGCGGCCCGTCTCCTTGTCCATGAACCGCGCCCGGTCGCCCGTCTCCTGCTGCTTCGTCGTGTGCAGCAAAATCTCCGCGCCGTTGCTGTCCTTGAGCACCCATCGCGTAATCTCCAGGTTCTCGTACACAATCAGCGTCTCCACCGCGCCCAGCTCCAGCGCCTTGAGCGTGTCCTCAATGCCGTAGCACACCCGGCCCGTGTCCTGGCTGATCTCGTCAAAGTACTTGCCAATCAGCTTCTTCTCCTGGATGAACTTGACGTTGCCCAGCGTCTCCGACGACAGCTCAATCGCCTGGTTGAAGCCGTTCTCGCCGCCGTACGACACGTCCACAACCTTGATCACCTTGACCTGCAGCCGGTTGTCAAACATGTCCGACCCGTTGAGGTCGTTCTTGAAGTCGGCCGAGCCCGCCAGGATGATGCCCGCCACGTTGACCTTGTCGTTGGTGATAAAGTTCTGCACCGCCAGCTCCGACACCTTGCGCACGTAGTTGTGCCGCTTCTCGTCACGCAGACGCGCAAAACGCAGCGCCGACTGACCACCACGTCCGTGCTTCTTGGGCAGGTCCACCGTGAACTTGTGCACAATCTCGCGCGTGTTGCCGCTCAGCGTGCCAAACAGCGTGCCGTTACCGTCCATCACAATGAAGCCAAAGCGCTGGTCCGACTCCAGCAGCTCCGCCAGCGCCTCCGTGTGGAACTTGTTGTCGCACAGGTACAGCGACGTGTTGATGGGCTTAAACGGCTCAAAGTCAATGTTGACCTTGCGCTCCTTGCCCTCCTGCGTCAGGATTTCACCGCAGTACACCACCAGGCCGTTGGGCGGCACCTTGTTGTAGAGCTTGAGGCGCTGCTGCGTCGACGTAATGGCCGACAGCACCGACTGACGGTTGACGCGGGACTTGATGTTGGACGCCGTGCCCTGTCTTTGTCAGTATTGGAGGGAAAAGAGGGAAAGTGAGAGAGATGCCAAGAGATGCCGAAACGTACGTATTCTTCAGCCAGCATCTTGGCGATACGCGAGATCTGATCCTTGGGCGCTGGAGCTGGTTAGCACACACTCTCTCTTCTGTATCGTCCTCTTCTGTCCTCTCTGTCTGCCACTCACGGATAATCAGCGAGATCATGCTGGTGCCGTTGCCGCGCGCGGCTTCAAGCCGCTTGATCAGCTTCTTCACCTTCCATATCTCAATCTAGCGAGGTCAGCACATGCTCCGTCGAGCTTCGGCAGACGGGGCGTATCGACTGACGTTCTTCTCGGCCTCGGCGCCCTGTTGGTCACTCATTTTGGCGTTCGTTTGTGGTTAAAGGTAAAAACGGTGTCAAGATCAGAGACAAGATGCAGGGGTAGTGAAAACGAAAAGGCGGCGGGCGCGTGACGAAGCACAGAAAAAAAAAGAGCTTGTCCGGACGGAGGGGTTCGTTTTTTTTTCGGGGTTCGTTTTTTGCTGTCTTTCGCGATCCTGGGAATAAGAAAGAGGGGAGAGGAAGAGAGAGAAGAGGGTCGAGGATGAGGGAAAGAGAAAGAAAAGAGGAGCAAAAAAAGAGGAGTCTTTTTGAGCACGAGTATGAACAAGGCGAACTGGGAGAGGAAGGCACAAGGAACTGAAAAAAAGCTGCTGTTGCCAGCTAAACACAATGCGTAGTGCAAAATGGGAAGGCACAACCAAGAGCGGAAGTGGGTGGTGCGGGGCTCACGTTTTTATTTTTCGCATTTATTTTGGATTTATTTGTGGCAGTTCTTGTCCTCAGTGAGTACGGAGTACTCGTAGTCTGTACCCGTATGAGTACTCGTTCGAGTCTTGTAAAGATATTTCTCTGCCAGGCGGTGAAGCTGTGGGACAAGAGGGGTGCGTTTTAGAGGGTTTGCTTAGTCATATTTCAATCGCGGTTCCACTGCATCCACTGCAGCTCCTCGCGTCCCAAAGCGGGACGTCGGAGCAGCTGTCGCCAGCAGCAGCAGCAGCAGCACTCGACCATACTGAGTACTAAGTACAAAGCCGCTTCACCATGGCCGACTCGGTTCCCCTCCAGATTGCCGAGACCATCCAGACGGCCTCGGTCCAGCACAACCCGAGTGTCGAGCGCGACCTCGCGCCGTCCACGGCGGCCGACACCAAGATCCCCGTCGTCATCGAAAAGAGGCATCGTGATGTCGACGACGACGACGACAACAACGACCCTCTCGGCCTCGACGATGATCTATGTGAAATTGACGGCGATGACGAGGACAACGACGACAGCGACCAAAACTACAGCGTGATCCGCCCGTGGGACCCCGCCGTCGACGGCCGGCGTTACCGCGGCGGAGACAAGGACCGGTCATCACACAGCCATCACTATGCGCTGCCGCCGCTGCCGGACCTGCGCTTTGAGCAGAGCTACCTGCGCAGCATCAGCGCGGCCACGGCCCAGGGCGCGTGGTGGAAGGTGGCCCTGATCACGGTGCGCGACCAGGTCATGTTTCCCTTCTTGCAGGGGCTGGTGTACAACGTCGGCATCTGCGGCTGGCAGGCCTACAACCGGCGGGCCACGCTCAACGGCCAGTCGGTGGGCGCCCGCGTGCGGCGGTGGTGGTACGGCGTGAACAACTGGCCGATTCCGGGGCAGAGGTCGGGAGGGTGTAAATATAGACACAAGTAAGGCAAGAAGAGGTGACGGAGCAGCCACAGCATGACAGCGGCATCAATCTCGGACGACATGATAATATATAAGAATATGCAATTTATGACTACAAAAGTATACGATAGAAATAGATACAGATGATGTAGAGAATGCGAAATGTACAATGACAGACGGAACCGAAGACAAACATGAAACCCATTTTCCTATCATGTTAACCCAACAGACAACACACAAAACGCCCCTACCGCCCACGTCAGTGAACCCCAAGTCCCTAGCAGATTAGCAGATGCGCGGCATCTTGGCTTGGTGTGACTTGTCGGGACTGCTCCGATACGCCAGTGCTGCCGTCGCGATGCCGTTCTCCTTGTCCGGCGTACCGAGCACGAGCTTCCCGTCTGGCTCGGCCGGTCCGTCGGCCTTGGGCTCTTGCACGGGCGACGTGGCCGTGGTCTCGCTGCTCTGCGTATTGACTGAGCCGGCCATGGTCACGTCGGCTTCGTCCACGCCCGCTTCGCCTCCGTTGACCGGTGTTGACGCCCCAGACAGCCGCGGGACGCCCGTCTTGACGTCCACCTCTTCTTCCGCATCCAGCAGCATGGCGTCTTTGTTCTCGTCAAACTTATCTTCCTCATTCTCCTCCTCATCCTCGTCGTCGCCCAGGTCAGGCTCGCTTGCCTCCTCGTCGTCATCGTCGCCCAGATCGGGTTCGCTCGCCTCTTCCTCTTCCTCCTCTGCCTGCGAGTCGTACTCGTCGTACTCGACCTCCTTTTGCTTTGGTTTTGCCCAGCCGTTCATGCCGTGGTTGGCCGCTGCCGACCGCCGCGGCCGGCCTGTCGGGCCCACAGACGGCTCGCCCTCTGCCACTGAGTCGTCGCCGCCGCCACCGCCCTCACCGTCGGCCAGCTCCGAGTCGCCCTGCACACTGGCCGCCGCACTGCGCGCCTCGTTGAGCCGACTGGGTGCCCGGATCTGACGGCCACTCGCTGTCGTTACGGGCTCGGTGGGCGTGTCCGCGCCACCGCCGCCCGCCGTGTTGCGTGTCGACCGGCGCACACCGACCGAGCTCTCGGTCCAAAAGTCCTCGTCGTCCGAGTACGTGTACTTTATGCGCTTGCCGCGCGTCCGGCCCTCGTACAGCGAGACCCCGGGCTCGGGCCGCTTGAAGCGGTCGCGCTGCTGCTGGCGGTACTCGCGGCGCCGCCGCTTCTCCTCGGTCGCCTCGAATCGCGGGATTTCTTCGTTCAGGCGCTTGGCCAGCTTCCGCGCGCGCGGTCCGCCATCCTTGGTCTCGAGCTTTTCAATGAGCGCCCGGATGTCGTCAATCGAGCCCGCCACACTCCACCACGTCCGCTGCACGAGGCCGGCCGGGTTGCCCTCGCGGTAGACGCGGAACGCCGTGTCGTCGCGGCCCTCTACCAGGTAGTATCGGCGCTTGTCGCTGTCGCTGCCCCATGGCTGCACCGACACGGCCACGTTGGAGTCGTCGCCTTTCCGCTTGCCCTTGTACGACTGGTCGATAATGTCGCGCACCGCCTTGGACGATGCCATGGCCCAGAGCACGAGCGCGCGCAGCAGCGTCAGACGCTCGGTCGGCGTCATGGTCTGGAACGTCTTGCCGCCAGCGAGCGGGCTCGTCTCCCATCCGGCGACCCATTGCGCCTTGTTGGTCTGGACAGCTTCTTCGAGAGCACGATGGTAGTGGCCGGGTCTAGATTGCGCGCAGTGTTAGCAGGCGGTCGTAATGGTAATGGCAAAGGCATGACGCAGTCTGCAGGGAGGAACACACTTGACGTCTTGCTGGCGGTTGAGCAGCAGCTTCAGCAACGCGCACAGAAAGTGCTCGACGCGCTCACTAGGCACGCTGTCCACAATGTCGCTCTCGAGCTCCTGGGGGCCAAAGTTGACCAGATTTTTGGGAAACGCGTCGGCAAAGCGGTTGCGGAAGAGGACAATGAACTGCGCATGTCAGTGTATGCGTTAATCAGGCGCGTTTGTCGCGAGTCACGTCGTACGTACGGCAATGTCTGGGTTGTCGGCGAGCACTTCCTCGTGCGGCGGCGATGGCTCGCGTTGCCGCTTGTGTGCTGCCTCGTCACTGTCGCTGTCGCCGTCGCCGTTCTTAACGCTCTTCTTCTTGGCGGCAGCGGCGGTGCCCTTCTTCGACTTCTTGGACACTGCCGCAGCAGACGCGCTGGCATCGCTGCCACTGTCTGCAGCAGCTGCGGCTGCGGCTGCGGCCTTGCCTTTGTTGGTGATCTTGATCGTCGTCTTGGGCTTGGGCACCTTTTGGAAGAACTTGAGGATGCCATGGTCGCGCAGCTGGGGCTCGTCGTCCGAGTCGGGCGCAGGCGACAGCGACGACAGCGACGAGAGGTCGGACAGCTCGTCGTCGGACATGATGGCGGTGTGCTGGCGGGCGCAGATGGATGCGAGCGGATGGGATGTGGGAGGCAGAAGTGGAACAAGGCCCTCGCTGTGAATGCTGCACGAGTAGAGCTGTACGGAGTACTGAGTAGTGAGTATGAGTAGTCGAGGCCTGCACTCGAATGGGAAGGAGGCGAGAGTGGGGTTTGGCCGGTTGAGTGCCAGAGGCGACGCGTCGGGAAGGCAAGGCTACGCGGCGGCACGGCGGCACGGCTGCAGGGCGGCACGACGAGTCGATTCGGGGCGGCGTCGCGTGATGGGAATGGTTCTGTGCAGAGGTGCGCGGTACTGGCTCGTTTAGTTCGCGACGTGCAGTGTTGCTGCGCTGCCAATGCACGCGAGTGTCAAGCCGTGGCGGAAAGCAAATCTCAAGGTCGCGGCGGCGTCTGCGCTAAAGAGCTGCACGTGAGGCGCGATGTGATTGGTCAATTGTCGCGGCGAACGCGTATAGCTTAGTCATATTGCGATAAGATATGGCCATTTGGATGCATCGTGATGCCTGATCTGATAGATTTCAATTTGTGCTCCGTACAACAATATGAAAACACAATACAGAAACAATAATTTATTAATATTGTACAAAATAAACCAAATAACCCAAATAATAAACAATTATTCTCAGTGACAAAAATCAGAATTCCAGCTAACCCAAATTTAAATTTCTACTGTGTGTTTGTTGTCTGATTTATATCAATACTAATAGACAACCCCCCAAAAATGCCACTTCGACGCACACCAAGCAGGTAATTAAAAAAACATCTTCAAAGTCATAAATTGCACAATAGCAGCGTACAAATACATGTACAGATCGGCAACGCCAAGGCTGTCATACTTGTAATGAATGCTCCCCAGATCATGTGCATTTACTCCGTTCTCCGTACTCTGATCTCGACAGAACTATTACCCCGGAAAGCAATACGAGAGGAGAGACCACGCAAAAAAACAAGACAACCCCATGGAGACCCAACGTGGCTATCACACCACCTTCCCGGTACGGTCTGCGGAGTACACCGTCTTGGGCACTCCGTACTCCGTAGGTTGCAACGGCCAGGCGGCATTTATTACGGAGTACGGACCACGAAACAGGATTCCACATCAGCCAGACTCCGGATGTAGTCGTATTTCTGGACGCATGAGTTAAGCGAGAACGACACCACTCGTCATGGATATTGCCACGCATCCTGTCCCATCGACTCGTATTTGAAATACATCAAGAGTACGAGTAGTCCCAGCTTCACAAACGACAATATCATGCTGCAGGCCTATTTTCCCTCCGAGAAGACACTGCGAGCACTCACAAATGAACAAAAGTCCTTGCCATCCGATTGCTACCAAACTGCTTGCCTCCAGGCGTCCCGCCGAGCCATGACGTAACTAAATGTCAAGGCCTGCACGTCGGTGGCTCCAGCTGGGGCCCCGGTCTACTCCGTACGGAGTACTGCACGAAAACGACGACACGACGTGCATCCGCAGTCCCCAATCAACCACCACCCGGCCAATGCCCGGGTTTCCCACACAATGTCATGCGCCGTCTGGCGGGGACCCCAAGCAGCCCCAGCAGCCCCCAGCACTCGCTCAGCGCAGACAAGCGTAGGCCCGAATGAAACGAGAACTGGCCCTTGCAATGTGCCTCTGGCGCAGTCGCCCTAGGCCGCATGCGCGAAAAAAACGAGGGCCCATGATTCAGTCGTCTGGAAAATGTCGAGGTCCCATGAACGGAGAAAAATGTCCCACACTCACTCCGCCCAATCAAAGAGAGCACCGACCGCGTGGGGCGGCCGGCAGAGCCCCATATTGTGCCTTCCACCTCGGTGACTTCGGTCTTCGTCAGCGAGCTGCTTTTGGTGTACGGAGTAGGGGAGGATTTGTGTGCGGCGTGCCAGACCAACCGCGGCACACAAAAGAGCGCATTCGCCGTGTAAGTCGAAAAAGGAAAGAACGCGAGCCGCACGCCGACGAGAATGTGTGCGTGACTACGTTTTAGTGACCACGATACGACATCCGGAACGAGTCGTGCCTTCCCTCCTTGGGATGTGTGTTCGCCGGCCCATCCGCTGCGCCTTCCTCGTGCTCCGCGGGGTCTTCTCCGTATGCTCGTACTTTCGTAGGGACAACTGGTCGCGCCTGCCCGTCGCGCTGTTGCATCCTTCCCCGTTGTGGTGGTCCTTTGCCCCTCGCCCCTTCCCATGTGTCATTTGACATTCCCCGGACCCTTCCCTTATCGTTTATTGTTTTTAGTTTTATTTTTATAGTTCAACATTATCCCACTATCTGCCCTCTTCTTGTGCCCTCTTCCTCCCATCTTCGTCCCCCATTCTTCCCCTCTTTTCTTTTTTGTTCTTCTTGTTCTTCTTCTGGCTTCTTCCCTCCATCGTCTTGGGTGTCATCTCTTTGTCTCATGCTTAGCACACCCGCATTCCCCTCGTCACCATTTTCCTCCCACGACGCTTTCGTCCCTCCGCCCTGACCTCTGTCGCATCCCACCCGGCTGTGCTTAGCTCCCATTTGCGACTGCAACCCAACTCTTTGGTCTTGTGCGCCTACTTGCACATAACAGCCGCCGTCTCTCTCCCCCGATTTCCTCGAGAGCAGGTTGACCTTGCTCCCTTGCTCCCGCCTCGCACCGCCCGCCACCCATCCCCTACAATGTCTGACAACAAGCCGGAGCTCGAGCTCCCCCAAAATCCCGCGGCCTACAAGTACAAGCCGAAGCGCATCCGCATCGACTTGGACGAGGCCGCCTCCCAGCTCGCGACCGCGACCGCATCCGAGCGCACAACCCCCCAGGCCGAGCAGCTGCCTGCCGGCCTGGCCGTCACCGATGAGGAGCGCAAGCGCAAGTGGTTTGTTGGCAGCATCGACCAGGGCACCACATCCTCGCGGTTCATCATCTTTGACGGCGATGGCCACCCCGTCGCCAGCCATCAGCTCGAGTTTGAGAACTTGTACCCTCACTCAGGGTGAGTAAATTGGACAAAGGGTGGTTTCCTGCATAACTGACAGACAACAGATGGCACGAGCAGGACCCCATGGAGCTGCTGGCGTCTGTAGAGACGTGCATCGAGAAGGGTGTCCAAAAGTTCATCGAGATGGGCCACGATAAGCTGCTCATCCGCTCGATCGGCATCACCAACCAGCGTGAAACCACGCTCGTCTGGGACACGGTGACCGGCAAGCCGCTCAACAACGCCGTTGTGTGGCCCGACACCCGTACCACGGCGCTCGTGCGCGAGCTCAAGCAGAAGCCCGGTGCTGAGCATCTGATGGACCTGTGTGGTCTGCCCCTGTCGACATACCCTAGCAGTGTCAAGCTCAAGTGGCTGTTGGATAACGTGGATGCGGTCCGCGAGGCGTCCGAGGCCGGCCGTCTTTCGTTTGGTACGGTCGACTCGTGGCTCATCTACAAGCTCAACGGCGGCCCGCACGGCGGCCCGGACGGCAAGGGCATCCACGTCACCGACAGCACCAACGCCAGCCGCACCATGTTTATGAACCTGAAGACGCTCAAGTACGACGACAAGCTCATGTCGTTCTTTGGCATCGACCCTGCCAAGATCCACCTCCCCAAGATCGTGCCGTCGTCGGATGCCGAGGCGTTTGGCTTCGTGGCCGAGGGTCCCCTCGGCGGCATCCGCATCGCTGGCTGCTTGGGCGACCAGTCCAGTGCGCTGGTGGGCCAGTGCGGCTTCCATCCCGGCCAGGCCAAGAACACGTACGGCACGGGCTGCTTTTTGCTCTACAATGTCGGCTCCGAGCCGGTCATTTCGCGGCAAGGCCTGCTGGCTACGGTCGCCTACGACTTCGGCCAGGGCCACCCTCCCATCTACGCGCTCGAGGGCAGCATTGCTGTGGCGGGTGCCGGTGTCAAGTTCCTGACCAACAACCTGTCGTTTGCCCAGGAGTCGCACGAGATCACCGAGCTGGCCGAGTCCGTCGAGGACAATGGCGGCGTCTTTTTCGTCACTGCTTTCAGCGGTCTCTTTGCTCCCTACTGGATTGACGATGCCAAGGGCACTCTCTGTACGTATTCTCCCCCCCTTTTCTCCTTTTTTACAAGTTACCGTGACTAACCTTGCCAGTCGGCATGACCCAGTTCACCAGTAAGGGCCATATCGCCCGTGCGACCCTCGAGGCTACGTGCTACCAGACCAAGGCTATTCTCGACGCCATGGAGCGCGACAGCGGCAAGCGTCTTGAGAGCTTGGCCGTCGATGGCGGTCTGTCCAACAGCGACCTGACCATGCAGTTCCAGGCCGACGTTTCGGGCATCCCCGTCGACCGGCCGGCGATGCGCGAGACGACGGCGCTCGGTGCCGCCATTGCCGCCGGCCTGGCCACGGGCGTCTGGAACAAGCTGGACGACCTGCGCCACGTCAACCGCGCCGGCCGCACCATCTTCAAGCCCTGCGAGGACCGGACACACATAAAGCGTATGGTGCGCAAGTGGGAGCAGGCCGTGGAGATGAGCCGTGGCTGGGTGCGCAACGAGGCCGACGTTGAGGAGGAGGCCGCACGCGAGCGGGCCGAAAAGGCCGAGAAGGAGAAGAAGGAGAAGAAGGAGAAGACGGCGGGCGATGCTGCTGGCAAGCCGCAGGCCCAGCACGTCGAGAAGGCGGCCGCGACACAAACCCAGTAGGGCGGATGCAAGACAAAAAGAAAAAGAAAAAAAAGAAAAAAAAAGTGGAAAGGGGCGATTTAGAACCGACAGCGCCTTGGGATATGATGGCATTTTGGATTATTTGCGTACCCGACATATTGTACATATAGAAGGAATGATTTAAGATGACGTTTCAATTGGTCCAACATGCGAGTGACAAAACTCTGGCCAGGCCCTACTCCCTGGACATGGCAACAATCTTGAAATACAGACATCAAAACACGCACAACATACATAACATCAACTACGCAACTCTTAGTTAAAAAAGTTGATATATATATAAATATAGAGGGAGAGGGTATAGCAAGGATTTTATGGTAGGTTGGACGAAAGAAGAGAGGAGAAGTCGGGGAGAGCTGAACAGGCGATGCTAGCAAAACAAACGAGTTTGGTGGAAGCAGCAGCCAAATCGATCCAACAGAAAAACAAATCCCTCTTGCCATTTTTGTTCGGCCTTTTCTTATAAAAAAAAAAGAGAAACAAAGTCTCTACATGATAATGGCCGGGATTTCGACGTTGGCCTTGATCGTCTTGTGGGGAAGCACGCTGCCGCCGTTGACGTAGATCTCGTCGCCAATGGTGACGTCGTCGCCGAGAACGGTAACGTTCTCCAGACGCGCCCAGCGGCCGACTGTGCTGTTCCAGCCGACAATGGTGCTCTTGATCCACGCGTGGTCGCGCACCTTGCTGGCAGCCAGCAGGACGCAGCGCTGCAGGCGCACGCCGTCGCCAATGACCACGTTGGGGCCAATGGTGACATCGGGGCCTATCCGGCAGTTCTTGCCAATCTTGGCCGAAGGGTCGATCAGCACGTTGCCGAGGCACGTAAAGTCTTCGGTGGCCGGGGGTGTCAGCAGCTCGGAGCCGCGCTTGTTGAGCGACGACAGGTACAGCACGGTGCCCGTCAAGAAGTCCTTGGGCTGGCCCACGTCCATCCAGTAGCCCTCGAGGTCAAACGAGTGCAGCTGGTTGTCGGCGACCAGGGCCGGGAACGTCTCCTGCTCAATCGACGTCGGGCGCAGCTCAATGCGGTCCAGCACCGACGTGTTGAGCAGGTACAGGCCGGCGTTGATGCGGTTGCCGACAAACTGCACGGGCTTCTCAACGAAGCGGTCAATGCGCGACGGGTGGTTGGGCTTGTGCACAACGACACCGTACTTGGACGGCTCCTCGACCTTGGTGACCACAATGGTGCCCTCGTCGCCGTGAGCCTTGTGAAACTTGGCAAGCGCGTCAAAGGGGAAGTCGCAGATGATGTCGGAGTTGAGCACGAAGAAGGGCGAGTCGTCCTTGCGCAGGACCTTCTCGGCCAGCTTCAAGGGACCGGCGGTGCCCAGAGGCTCGGTCTCGATCGAGAACGTGATGTTGATGCCAAGCTGGTCAGCGATCTAGAGTGGGGGGTCAATGTTAGTATACTTTGCGGATGCGTGGGAAGAGAGAAAGAGAGAAAGAGAGGGAGAGAGAACGTACCTCGGCCAGACGGCCCTCCATGACCTCGGGGCGGTAGTTGACGGCGAGAACGACATCGGTAACACCGGCCTCAGCGAGAGCTTCGATCTGATGCAGAATCATGGGCTTGTTGCCAAACTCGACGAGGGGCTTGGGGAGAGTGAGGGTCTAAAACAGGAGGGAGGTGTTAGCTTTCGCGGTGGGACAGCACAGGCGGTACGTGGTTTGGGTGGGCGCATACAAGAGGGCGAAGACGCGTGCCGAAGCCGCCGACGAGAATAAGAGCTGTAGAGCGAATTGGTTAGCTATGTGTGGTCTGGAAGCACGGCCAGCGGGAGCGAGGAGCGAGGAGCGAGGCTGCTGCGCCGGGACGCATCCCGAGCTCCAACGACCGACAGGATGCAGCACGCTGGCCCCAAGCCAGACAAATGCTGGATGCGGGACAATGCTGGACGACGTACCCTTCATGGTGACGGTTGGGGTGGAATTAAAAAGAGGTGTAGAGTCGAGGTGCAGATGCGACAACTTTTCAAAGAGGTCGAAAAGGGGGGGACAAGCGAGTGTGTCGAAGGGAAACTAAACTTGGTATTACAAGAGGATGTAAAAGAAGGAGGGAAAAGGAAAAGGAAAGCAAACAAACAAGCCGACCAAAGAGGCTTGTCGAGTTATAAAAAAGATGATGGGATTGTTGGAACTGGTATCGTGAATGAAGCACAAAAAAAGGCAAAGAAGAAAGAGGAAAAGAAGGAAGATCGAAACGTGTGTGCAAGGAGATTGGGAAAGCGCGAAGGTGTCCTGAAAGTCGACCCGAAAAGGACAAGTGGGATGGGGGGGACGGCAGGCAAAGGACGGGGGAGGAAGGAGCGCCCGCCACAAGTGGACTTGGATGGAGTACGGAGTACTGGGTACGAGTCTAAGTGACCTGCAGCAGAAAGGCCACCACTGCAAAAGAACGGTGTGTACGAGGACGAGTACCCTGTACTCCTCCGTAGTGTCAGTGGAGAGGGGTGTCAATAGTACACAATACATGATCAGTACATACTCGTACCAGGAGAACTGGAGACCCAAATTAGGATATTACGAGTAATAGACGGCATGACGAAAATAGGGGTCACGGCGAGGAAGGAGCGATTGATGCATTACACATCAGCAGTACCTGAGTACAGTGGCACACCAATGAGCAGAGTGAACAGAAGAAGTAAAAAAAAAACAAGGGTGAGCACAATGCCACCAGCGTGTTTCTCACAGTGCCTGCGTCGTCTGTTGGCTACGGTGCCATTGCTTGGTGCGAAAGACCTCGAAGCCAAGCATTCACTGTACTTCGTATGGCAGCATCCGACGGCGAGCACAGAGGCAGGTGCGGCTGAGGTCAGTGTGCTTAGTGCTTGCCCTTTCCTTTCCAACACAACACTTGTCCTTTTGACTAAGCGGACCATACTGCGCACCACAAATGTTCTTTTGTTCTATTTCGAGATTTCACGAATGAAGAATGTAAACAGCCATTGCTACTTGAGCAAAGTACTCAGTACGAGTCCTCAATCCTCATTGCGCGTTTTGGGGGAGGGAGGGCCCGCAATCATGGGTAAAACTTGATGTCGAGATACGAGAGATGGAAAGATCACACATATAGAATAATAGAATAACTGCTATGTACAACGCTATTTTGTTCTCAATTTGCTCGAATTACGAGTAGCTGCCCATCGCGCCTGCCTTTTGTACGATATGATACTCCGCTGCCACACGAGGAAGTTTACTCGTAAACAATCACCCCGCTTACCACGCTGCGCAGTTCGTGTACGGAGTACGTATGATGCTCGTACAGAGCATCCCCTTGTACGATTGCTGGTGGCGCGATAGTGTGGCGACTTGCGTACGACGAACACGACACAGGGCAGAGGCAGCAAATGTAAATACGAGTATGTAAACCCTTGCCCAGGGATGTTTGATTGGGCCTATATTAGTAACTGTTTACAGTATCAGTGCCAAAGCTTGAACATGCGAATACTTGTATGTAAGGGATGATTGTAAAGGCCAGAAAATATACTTAGAAAGAAGAGACACAATATCGACAAAAAAAGAAACAGCAGGCAAAGCTATAAATATGAGTATTCGTATGCCACGAATGTCTCTAACATCGGTGCGGCATTGTCAATACGAATCGTATGTTTAGAACATAAGAAAACCTCACTAGGTACGAATATTACGGAATACTCGTACTTAGTACTCGTACAGCAACTGAAAATAAACCAAAAAGGAGACAAGGCCACACACATGCTGCTCGTGCTGCCACATACGCACCGTGATTGGCCCTGGTAGACGCAGGGTGGCACATGGTGTCGAGATCGACTATCCCACAATACGGGGTTGCATTGCTGAGATGGACGTCAAATGTACCCCTGATATTATGCAATAATGAGGGGTGCTTTGCACGTTGTGTACTCCGTACAAACTAAGCTTTCCGCCCCGTTCGAGTGATACAGCTTTGTACTTTGTATATATCGTGGCAGCCTCGCCCTAGATACATTGTCGTCTACGTCTGCTGTCGTTGCAAATCACTGCGTACGTCTTCTGGAGTGGAGTTCCAAGTTGGATGGATATCCTGGGCAGCATCAAACATCGTCACATAAAAATCCGACTTTTGAATACCAGCCAAGACGTAGGCAGCATGAGTCGACAACCCAAGACCATGCCTCTCAAGACTAAAGAATAAAGATGACGCAACATATGGCGACAGAAACAAAAGAATGTCATGATATGTTGTCAAGAGCCCGTGGTATCGGAAGAAGAAATAAAAGAAAAACAGATATACCACCCAAAGACAGTATGATAAGTGTGCGAGCAGCTGCCGAGCCGCTCTAGCATTTTCCTCACGTTGCAAGCCCACGGATCCAGAGGGCAAAGCACCCGTCCACCGTCCAGTATCTCCTCAACAAAGCTGGGTCATAAGGTCATGAAAAGAGGCAAAACGAGAAAAGCAACAAGATACGGAATAGTCTAAAGGCCACGAGGCTCCGGGAATGGAAGAGAAGATTGTCCTTGGCAATTCCAGTCCTGGTTCACGGTCCTCGCGTGGCAGAGAAACGATAGCAAAGCGCAGTAAGAAAATCACAAAGCAAAGCAGAGAGCCGCAGGATGAAAACAAAATGTCGTTAAAGTCGTGTCTATGTCATGATAGTCGTGAATATTTTAGTTCGGTTCGCAATGAGAGAACGGCAAAGGCAAAGTTGCGAGTGCAACCTGAAAAAGGAAGATAGGAAAGAAGCACAGAGTCGCTGTCGTTATTCGATGCTGTCGTCAAACGCGTTTTTGGTGGGGGTTGGGTTTTGTATGTTTGTGTTCGTGTGGCTTTTCTTTTTTTGTTGTATCAAGGGCAGTTCTCCAAGTATTCTTGGCCCTTGACGGTGTGCGTTGATTTTATCGCTGGTCGTCCCGTGCCGGTTCCTTTCCTCTTGTCGGGTATCCTTGATGCAGCTGGCAACTGGCATGGACAGGACGGGGACGGGGTACTCTCTTTCCGCGGCTGGTCGTGGAGGCTGAGGCTGTGAAGCCCCGTGTTGAAGTTTATATGTTTGGCAAAACGCCTGAAAAAAAATGCAAGGCAAAAGAAGGAAAACGGAAAGGGAGAAGAGAATGTGTGAGAGAGAGGGGAACATATGCAGTGAAAGAGCAAAAGCAAGACAAGGCTTTGCCTCGGCAAGCTGATTGGATCGGTTGGTCGAGGCGTGGACAGAGCAGTACCGCCGGCATGGTAACTACTCCACACAGCCTCTGGATGCCATTGGTAGTCCAGCACGTGGAAAGCCTTGTGCCCCTTCGTGTCCCAGCCGTTGACTGCTCGTTCCATGTCCGATTGGTTCTCGCTTGTTCGGTTGCCATCCGCTCCATGCGTCAGGTCCGGCTCCGTTCCGATTCGCATGTCCACGTGGTCCAAGGTTCGGTCCAGCTTCCATCTCATGTTCGGTGTCGTTGTACTTGAGCGTTCCGGTGGCTTGCCTGCCTTACTCAAAGGATGCCGTGGACGAGCTGCTCGAGTGCGTACCGGATCGCCGGCTGTTGCGGCTCGTTTTGCCTTGGCTCGTCGATGCCTGACGGCCACGGCGCTGCTTGCGGCTGGAGTCGTCGGCTGGCAGGCCCTGGACAATGCCATTGCGTGCCAGCATGCCGCCGTTGACGGAAAAGTTGCGGCACACCATAAAGGCACGCATGGCGGCGTTCTCCTGCGCCAACGCATCCGACTCATAGGCAAGATCTGTCTGGTACTCGCGGCCATTCACCAGAACAAGGCAAGTGTAACCAGAGCTGTCACGGTAACACTCGTACATGGGGTCTTCCCACGAACGACGCCGGCAAAGGCCTGGTGGGAAATTGTTAGCCACGCCGCATCTTAGCCCAAAGAAAATGACAGAATGGTCCAGGGGGGAAGGGGGGGGTCTGCAACGGAAACAGATCATGCAGAGACAGCCTGGGCGTATTTCAGCCCAACGCGAGACAGTAGATCAGAGACATCCCGCCAATCTGACATTTGAGTGCGGAGCAGCAAGGGGCAAGATCACGGCCTGACGTGGTAGTAGTCAAGATACAGCCTTGCGGGATGTCTCAGAATATCGAAGGGTGTACGAGCATCTTGCACCCTCTCAGCTCGCTAAAGGTTGCACACCGACTTTAGAGGACAGCCTATTTTGGGACAGGCTGCATACGACGCAACACGTCTGAAGAAACTTACTCTCCAGGTATTGCATGTAGAAACCACAGGAACTCATCTTGAAGAGATTCTGGTCCAATCGGTATGCACGAGTAGAACGGAAGGCTGCGCACAGACTTGTCGGGACGGGCTGATTGGGGTCGTAGAGCGTGGGACGTGGCGAAGCGCAAGGCACTTGAGTAACCCGGCGTGAGTGCGAGGGAGAGGTGTGAGGGAGAGGCAGGCCTAATGCAAATGCAAATCTGCCCAACGTGGAAACCGTAACCTGGACGGTTGATGGATCTCGGCCTGAATGGCGTGTGCAGGAAGGCAGAAGAAAAGAACACGAGATGGGTGGTGAGGAGCAAAATGTCTTTCTTTGGAACACGTTGGAGGGTAGGAGAGGAAGAGAGGGGAAAGGGAAAGGACAGAGCAGAAACTTTAGAAATCTTATATATGCAGAGGTGGTGTTCTGTTACGAGTCGGTGTAAGTGAGTGAGGTTGTGCGAGGAGTGGGTGAGGCAGAGTGATTTTATAAGGTGGCCAAAACGATATCAAAGTGCCGTCTCTTTTGGGGGGGTGAGAGGAGAGGGAGGGGGGTGTCACAACAAAAGGGCTGTAAGTGGCACTTGTGGTGTGAGAGGGCAGATCTGAAAGCCGTTGGTACGTGAATGCAGCTCTGGTAGGTAAGGCGTGACGTGACCTGCGGGACGACGTAGCAAAGCTCTTGTTTCTGCTCAGGGTTGTGGTATTGTTGTGTGTTTTGGTGGATAGGCGGCGAAGAGGTGTATTTTTTATTGCAGAAAGTGACCAAGTTGTGCGGGGCCGTTCTCGCCCAGATATCAGTAGTATGGAGAACAAGGATGCAGCGGAAAGAAAAAAAGAAAACAAGCGAGAGAGAACGAAGGTGCAGGCAAAAGTTTTGCGGCTCTCAAGAGTGTGACCCATCTTGATGTGTTGGCGCAGTCGTTGCCAGTGAATATAAACAGTCGAGGCTAAGAGACCCCACACCGCACTCAATGGTGGGGAGTAGAAACAAATATAATATCAGAGCAAACGCAGCAAACGCAGCAAAAAAAACAAAAAAAACAAAGACGCATGAACAATGAGGGCATCGACGCGAGCGGAAGATCGCTTCCTCCAGTCAGTCATAATTCATTGGCACGATGCCAAAGGAGCTGTTGTGCAGCAGGCACAATGCAACGAGGAATCAAAGGGCGTGTTGTTGCGGTGGCTGGGAGGGGGTGTGAAGGGATGCGAGGTAGATAAACGGTGGGCAATAGGCCAGTGTCCAGTATCTCGGCGGCAGATAAAATCAGCAGAAAATCAAATCAAATACGAGTACATCGAGCAGAAATCTTGTGATATGTGTAGCGGGGACCGAGGAATGGGAGACGTGTGCTCAGGGTTAATAATGCAGGTAAAATAAACAGGACATCACGGCCAGACTTTCTGCATGGGTTGCTAACGGGGTCATATGCAAGTCAAATGGGGATTTGGAGGGGGTAAGATAGAAGAGGGTACATCCATCCAGCTAATAAGCCGAAAAAGCAGCACGTAGTAAAATTCGAGACGCGCGAGAAATTACAGACTGGACCATGCATGCAGGTCTAAACGTAGTGAGGTGGCGAAATGAAAACGGAACCGGCTTTGGGACCATCCTGAGGGTAGGTTTTGCAGGAAGATGGAAGAAAGGAAACATGATAAGAGAGCATGTGGGAGGATTTTGGCCATACGAGGGGTCTGGCAAGGAAAACAAAGCAAGTCGAAACAAGTCAAAACAAATCAACACGACAAGCACAGACGACCGCCTTATTTGCAACCGCCGGAGCCACTTGGGATGGAAGCAGAAAGGCACGGCGCCGGCGAGAAACAAACAAGCATCTCCACGCTGGTGGATACACCGGGGCGCCTTTTGGGACGACCTGGCGCCGGACTTGTTCCGCATGCTCGTACGCACTCGTAGGAACGGCTTCAAGGGATATGATCACAGCATGGGTTATGAGTACTTCGTACTTGCCCTAAGCGAATCGCCCGTGTCATACTGAAAATGTCGGCCAGCGGCGCTTCCAGACAAACTGGCAGGTTGTGATGTTGAATGCCAGGCGCCATTTTGGGAGAAGCGCGGTGGGCGGTAGGCGGTGGGCGGTAACAGACCTGGACAGAAAGGCCCTCCCCCACCTGTCATGCTACCAGAGGTTGACCTTGGAAGAGGGGGCGCTACTCTGTACGAGTACTCCGTACAGCCATTGCATCCATGGGGACATTTGCATGCGGCCTCAAATAGCACAGGCCTGCGCGTATGCGTACTCCGTACCAAGCGCTGCGACATGAGGTGATGATGACAACAAGGACGAGACGATCGCGGCGGTCCGCGGAACTGGGCGAGACGAGAACGGACGAACCCTGTCCGCACAACAAACAAACAGGCGAAGACGACGGTCGAGCCTCCGGGGGCCCATGATGGGTGCAAGCGTTATCCCACTACTCCGTAAGTGGTCCGTCACAGATGAGGATCAAGGGGAAATGGAAAAGTAGCTCTCGAGATCGACGGTGGAGGCAGGGCCAGGTTGTCGGTAGCCCTGGCAAGGATTGCATCGTACCCGAAGTCTGTACATCCAATCAACCAGGACAAAAGTCGACTGACTCGGATGCTGGACACACAATGCGAGGAAGCCATAGCAAATAAGGCTTTACCCGTCAGAGACCCGGTGAGGAGCCTGTAGAAAAGTCTCACAGTAGAAGGAGCATCGAACAAATATGGAAGCCAGGATTGTGTGGAAAAGGCATGGCCAGCGTCGAATCAGCGGCCAAGAGGCGGGGTGTCAATGGCTGCTTGTCCTGGGGGTCTTCATTGAACCGACAAAGTCCATTGACTCGGCGAACCGCCCGCCGTGCTCGAAAATAGACGTACGGAGTACGAGTACTCCGTACTCGTAGTCCGTACTGCAAACAATCATACTCGCACATCAGTGTTGGAGCCCGGTGGGGCAGGGCCCAGCAGGGGTGGAAAAGGCGAGTCGGTGAGGGACAGGGAAAAATGACATCGTATCAGACAAGGCAGGCCAGTAACTGAAAACGGAAAAAGACGGACGTAGCCAGGTCCAAGGCAGGCGAGACAGAATGTGCTGCATGAACAGGGATACGCCGTGATAGCACGCAGAGGTTCTCGTACTTCCGTACTTTGTACATGAAAGGCCGTGGCGTGGAGCTTGAAGGAGCCCGTCGTTTAGATCCATCAATCAGACAGAAACGATCGTGAACAGGCAGAGAGGCGGACAAGCACGACACATGGGTGAGGGGAGGACACAAGGTGAAGAGGAGGAGGGGTGGGCGTAGTGCTGTGCTTGGCGATTCAAGAGGCCGTGGACGGCCGTGGAAGGGTGCGCAAGCCGAGGACGTAGTCGTACATTGCTCATGCATGCAATGATGAGTTGGCAATGCTTGTCGGACATTAAAAGATTGGATATAGGCTCGAAATAAAGGATAATAGGGAAAATTGGCCAATACGACTCACGAGCTAAAAGAATTGAAGAGACGGAGATGCATGCGTGAGAAGAGTTGATGGAAGGGAAGTACTCGTACGTACGAAGTAGTGGATCTTGCTCACCTGCTCAGACTCGATACCAGTCGTTCTTTCCTCGGGCGGAGGAGGCTCGAATCAAGCAGAGGAAGGTGCAAACCAGGTTTGCAGAAGCTGCGATGGTGTTGACGTAATTGGTGTATCGTGATGCCTTTTTGTTGCTCTTTCCTTGTGATTGATAATACTTTAGATGAGCAATGATTCATAATGCAAGTTTCTGGTTGCTCCTTCCTCCTCGAGAATGACCAGAGGCGCTCCTTCCTTCGGAATATTAACAGACTATATCGGCTCAGACGCGGCATATTGACTTCACTCCGCCTTTGTGTTATCAAACGACATATTTACCAGCATCCCCAAGCCCTCTCTGTCTGTCTGTGGAGATGGGCGGGTATTGTGCGTGGAGTGGGGGGCTGTCGCGAATAAGAATAATAATTATAACAAAATCCGGCGGACGAAGGATCAAACGTATACTTCGTAAATAATCACAATTGTACAAAAGACGAGTAATATGTAGTAACTCCATCGGTCTCTGCCCGGCCACCGTTTTCTTATATCCCTTGCTTCCGAGGACGCCGCACATGCGAGCTCGATGAGTTGGCGGCCAGAGTGAGGACCGCATCGCGGAGAACCGGTGCGGAAATCGAAACATGTTGATCCCCAGCCGGTTTTTATCGTGGTCCGGCGCTGTCCTATTTATTTTGCCTTGTTCTGCAGCTTTTGCCCCGAGGGGGCACTCGTGCATGCTCCATAGTCCATAGTCTGGCCAAACCAGAGGCTTCACCGGAGGCAAAGTGACGGTGAGATGCTTTTGCAGCTACCAACCACAGGACATCCTCGGTCTCTTGTTCGGCAGAGCAGAACTGGAGCTCGTCCTGCCATTGGCAACGGTGCAACGGTCATGCGGGTACGTATGCGGCATGGTTCTCTTCACACCACAAGCAGCACCAATCTGCGCGGGTTGTGGTTCCGCCGAGAGCCATAGGGCGGCATTGTACGAGTACTTGTAGCCAGGCCGGTTGGGGGCTAAATGATACATGACGGGTTTTATGAACACGGCCCGTGAGATGGAATGACTTGCCTGTCGTCCTATATCGCGAGCAGAGCATGGGGGCCAAGGTCGCATTGATCTGTTGGATTGACGGGCGTTGCTCTCTTTTTTCTTCTTTTTTCTCTCTGTTTCTTTTTTCTCTCTATTTTTTCTTCTTTTTTTGAATATCAAATCGCCTGCTGAACGAGAACGACCGACATGTGTACTCCGCATAATTGTGCTAAACCGTCTTATGCTCGTCATGGACTAATGCAGGCAGTCTCGTTTCGGCTAATCATTCTCTTGTATCGCTGATCGGCTCAGCGGTCTCGCCACAGGGTTACACGAAGCTCGTTTCTTGTTGTATATTTTTTTCAAAAGAGCAATATAGTAGGAGACGTTTGTGAGACACCGACGTAATTCGTAAAGATCGTCTGATCAGTGCAGGTTGACCGACAGACTCGAGGCCCGTTGCGGCGGCCAGGTATGATACGTGGCCAGCGACCTGCAGGAGGACAGAAACATAGCAAGAGGCCTTTGAAAAAAAAGACAAAACAAAGACACATGTAAACAAAGAGGCCAAAAGCTTATTTGACTGAAATCGGCATTGTGACAGAATATCGTTAAGCGAGCCAACCTGCTTGATCACGACGCTGGTCTCGTATTCACGTCTGACAATGAGCAACAACGTTGGTTTGCGATTGTCCATTGCGCACATGCAAACACCCAGGCTGGATGATGAAACGTCGCAACTCGCGCACCAGCACAGAGACCGACATGAACCCATCACACACACACGTCTCTGGCCTGTCTTGCGAGAGGGTGGTTGATTTACAGACACGATGGAACACCAAAGAGACATGCATTATGAAGGCTGGGATCAAGTCGGGGACGGGCCCTTCCGGTCACACTATCCCCACGTTTTCTTATTACACTCGCCATAGGCATCTTGGATTTTATACAAATTGATAGCGTAGCTACTCGTGATGTGAGGCCAGGTTGGTAAATGACAAAACCACACCACATCAGCCTGGAGAACGTTCTTTTGCAACTTGCACATGAGGCTCTTTTGACTCTTCCGGAGCAGATGACTCGGTGATCACTAGATAGGCATTTTTATCTTTATTTTTAGTCCTTGCTCACCCACCGTGCTCAATACTGGGCTGCACGTCTTTTTTGTCTAGGCTGATGCACTGCCAACGCATGCATGTGAACGGGAAAAGACATGTGCCCTCCCGGGCGTTTTCTTCCCTTGTTTTGCATATTGTCCATCGTTATTGACGATATGCAATCGGGCGTTCGGCCGTCCGTCCTACCGTCAATCTACGCACAACAATACGCGTAGGCACAGACAAAGTTGAGTGTCCGTAAAGATTGCATCACATGCGACACTCACATATTCTTACTCGTATTTCAAGCCTCTCGTCTGGCCCCCAAACAAGGCAGGAGCCTCGCGTTTTGGCCCGTTTCGGTGGCCTAGGAGATGAAGCAACAGATACGACCTTGGCCAAAATAAAGTAAGAGTACGAGTACTCCGTATGCTTCGGGGCCTTGTCTAGTCCGTGGCCAGCCTGGTCAGCCTGGCCGCAGAAAAGGAGGCCATGCCACCCACACAATTTTTGTACTCGTAACTTTTTTGATTGATTTCCAAAGCTCGCTGAATGACCGGCCTCTTTTTCTGTGACCTGGTCCCTGGTCTCCCTAGGCACGGGCCGAGACTGGCTTGAATCCGTATTCCCCCAAGACCAAAAAAAGATACAGAAAAATACCATCCTGGTATGAGTACTCGTATTGATTGTTGTCCTGTTCATGCGGCCACCAAGGCCCCGGAGATCCTGTCCCATGCGACGATCCGACCGTCAAACTCTGTCATCCATGACAATGGAGGCAACCTGTGTCTCGCCAATGCATTCATCTATCGAGGGCATTTGATCATCGACAGTAAACAAAGGCCTGCAAAGGTAGACCGCGGTCACGACGCAAAGACCATTAAAGTTTTGTCACAACAAGGCCACCAACACTCGTCATATTTTCTTTATTATGCAGTAGAAATGCATGCATTGAAAATCAGTCCACAGTCATCAATCATTTAAGCCGCTGCTAAAACCCAGTCTTGGCCCGAAAGTAGTCCTTGATCTGCTCGACACGCTCGGCAGGAATGGTGTAGACGGGGTGGACCGTGGCAACGCGGTCCTCCTCTTCAAACATCTGCACGCCTTCCTGGCCGCCAAACGGAAAGGGCGACGCCTTCCACACTGGCTCAGAGTAGATGGGCACGCCCTCGGCGTCGGAGGCGGCGGGCCGGTCAACCAGCTCCCACTTGTGCTGTGCAGAGCTCAGGCCTGAGAGGACGTAGCACGTGTGGTACGCATCCGACGTGCTGCAGATGAGTTAGCTAGTCACCTTTGATGGAGGGCACAAGAAAAAAGGAACAGAGGAACATACCGGCCGGGCTTGTCGCGGAGTCCACCCCGTTTCGTCTGGTCCTGGCAGCAGCAGAGAATGTACCGCACCAGGCCTTCGCGGCTAAAGAGCGACTGTACAGGCTTTGCAGCAGAGGCCTGTCCGTCTGTGCTCGAGGCTGGAGCCGAGCGTTCCAGGCAGGCCTCGACCAAGGGCCAGCAGTCGCCCACCCAGTGGCTGTAGCATCCGTCAACCAGCTTGTTGGTCCGACCCGAGAAGCCACCCTCGGGCGCATACTGACGTGACGCAAGCCAAGAGATGAGACGGGGGACATTTAGGTATCTAGCACAAGAGTCAGCCAAGTACGAGTAACATCACGGTGGCAAAACGTGCAGAGGCCGGCAACGATGACGGCAAGACCAGAGCCCAGAGAAAAGCCGGAGAAGAGAAAAAGGAGGAGGAGGAGGACCCGTAGCAAGACGTTGGCTGTGTTTCTCACACCCCACCAACAGCCCAGCATGCCAGCACAGCAGCGTGGCAGCGGCCAGCGGCACCAGTGTGCATGCACACACAGAGAGAGAGAGAGTATAATCCGGCCGCAACGCCGGCCATGGAATATCCCCTATGCACACACCCTCCGAAGAAATCGACTGCGTCCTCGTCATGCATGCGTTGTTGTCATTCTATGAGTGGCCAACCCATTGTCTTTGATGCGGTCTTTTCTTTTCTTCTCGGCTCTCATCCGTTATCGCTGCTCCTTGCTTTCTTGGCGTGGTCCCTGTTTTATGTTTTCTTTTTTTGTTTTCGTGTTGTCTGAGAAAGAAGGGGGGAAAGGGGGGGGGGGGGTGAGATGCACGGGAAGAGAGGGAAGAGAGAAACTGCCCAATGCAAGGGAGAACATAGAACATACCGAGGAATGGAACGGTCTGGCGAGTCCAGAATGGACAGACAACCAAGAGCACAAAAGGCATATCCACCATGGGCTTCCGTGCCAGGCTGTGCCGATATACCGCCCTCGTACGTTTGGCCTGCAAGCGAGGGGACATGTGGTTAGCCGGAGGATGGCAGGGTGTAGGGTGTGCGTGCAGTCAGTTCTGCAACCTGCAAGAGATGAGGCAACCTGCAAGAGATGAGGAAGCGAAGCAGGCTCGGAAAAAAACGAGAAGCATTGCAGCGGCAGGAGTGATATAAAAATGAGATATGCACGAGACTGCCACGTAGGCAACGCAGGACAACCGGAGTCATGAGATAAGGACGAGAAGAGCAATGGCACGGAAGCGAGGGAACATGTAAAAACAGGATAACGCAAAACAAAACGAGGTGACGTACATCGTTGGACGTAGTTGGCGAGTCCCGAGAAGAGCGTGGGCATCTCAGGCGACCAGGCAGGCGACTCGGGGCTCAGGTCCAGGGGCAGGCCTAGGATGGAGATGACGACTGCGGCACAGTACGCTCCGCTGGCTGATTAGCTGATGCAACTCTCCGATTCTCCGATACCGAGCACATTCCACATACCGCACGTCTTCCTCGCCGCCGACCGACATGGTGAAGCCTCCGTCGGGCTGCTTGAGCGAGTTGAGCCACTTCCACAGGGCCCGGCGGTCCACGACGTCGTAGCAGTCCTCACCACCGACAATGGCCAAACTCATGACAACGGCATAGGTCGTGGCCAGGTGGGATGCCTGGCCGTGGCCGCCGCCGAAGCCGCCCGACGCATTCTGCATGGACCGGGCCGTGTCGATGAGCGGCTGGCGGTAGGCCTCGACATCAGCCCCGAGCAGGGATAGGCCGTTGAGGCACCAGAACAACAGCCAGGGGCGGCTGGCGTCGTAGCCGAGAAACATGCCGGGCAGCGGTCCCAGGTTCTTGGCCAGAAAGGCAATGTGGCGGTCGCGGTCGAGGCGCGGCACGCCAAACTCATTGTACTTTGGGTCGGTGGCGTGCTTGGGGTCGTAGAGACATGGCAGGCACAGGTCGACCGTGTCGTTCTGGACGTCGGACGTCTCGGTCTCATACTGGTCCCGGACCAGCGGCGGATTGGTAAAGTAGTCCTGGATCATGATGGGGGCGTGGTAGGCAGAGGAGGCAAAGCGGTCCTGAGAGATGGGGATTTCCTCGTCCACCGTCTCGTCGGCCATGCTGGGCAGGCGGCGCTTCGTGGTCCTTTTAAAGACGGCACGATGGCGGTACCGGGTTGCCTGAGAGCGTGCGCTTGCACTGATCATGTGCGTTGAGGTGTGGTCAATGAGGACAATGGCATCACAGCCTTGCTATTGTTCCTATTGGGACCGATTGCGTCGGACGCCCTAGCTCGGCGCCACGGACTAGCTCGAATTGGAGATGCTGGACGTCAGATTCCCAAAACGGCGGTATTAGCAGAGCAATACGAGTCAAAGACGAGAAATGTGCAGCGTCTGGGCGTTTGCCAATGTGAAGCTCTTTGTTGGTGACGAGGGTTGATTGCAGGTTGACTGCGTGGTTAGTCTCGCAGGTGACAAACAAATAAAACAAATATTCAAACAAAATGTATAAAAAGAAGAGCAAACGAGTAAAAAAAGAGAGGGGTAGAACCCAGAAACACACATCTACACCTTGCTATGCGGGCTCTCGCGAGATGTCGTCGTGGTGAAGCCTTTGGCCGTGCCCGCTAGTGGGCCTGCCAAGCTTGGCTGACATAACACTGTGCAAAATGTACAACCACACGCGCACTGTCTCTGGCAGTCCCGGCAGTCACGTGTATACACTCCACATCGGGCCAGCCCATGTCATGATGATAAAATCACTGCGGAGCTCCAACGGATGGCTTCAAAATTCCATCAGTGCGCACATCACAGCCCGGGATCTGTAACCGTTCCCCACGATTGATTGCATCCGAGTTTCAGCCTCATTTATCAACGCACCCGCCCGTGCAGCTTCTACGAGTAATCATCACATTACAGCCCCGCCGTGCAGCGAGCTCCCTCTGGCGCTCGTTCTCCCTCCAATGTGGCCATCATCATCATCAACCTGCAAGTCAGAATCAGCGGACGCCGGGATCAGCTTCTCTCCCCGAACCAGCAATGGACAGCATGCTGCGGTCGTCTCTGTGCCCAGTGTATGATCTCAGCTAGCCTCGACGGGGCGATTGCACCGTGCCGAAACGATTGGAGAGCTTGCGGCTTTTCTCGTCATCGGCTTCACTGTTAGTTGCTTGGTTTACCAGGCCTTTAATCTCCAGCCTCTCATCCTCACTCCCTCTTCTATCTCCGTGCCGGCGCAGCAGCGCACCTTGCCATCAAACGCCGATTCCGGTAGCTCAGCGGAAGCGTCACGATGACCGACACGATGGCTGCACCGGACGCGCCCACGGCTGAGCATCACTGGCTGTACGTGGATGCATCTTTTTTTCTTTTCCTTTCTTTTCCATCTTTTCTTTTCTCCTCCTGAGAATCTGCTAACATGTGCCAACACCGCAGCGAGGGCAAGAAAATCATCCATGCCATGACCAAGCTGCTGGAGCAGATTGAAAAGGAACAGGGAAGCAGCAAGAAGCTGCTGGGCGACCTCGAGGGCGTCGAGCATCTGCTGGAAAAGCTGCGGCTGGTCTGCATGACCATTACCTTTACCGACATGCAGTTTGCGCACAGGAACCGCGTGCTGGACCGGCTGTGGCACGTGCACACGCTGATCAGTGCCGAGTACAAGCGCGGGCTGCAGCGGCACCGCGGCCACGGCCAGATTGTGCAGTTCCGCACGATTGAGAAGCAGTACAGCAAGCACCTGAAGACGGCACAGTACTTTTACAAGGGCTTTGTCGAGCGGCTGTCGGCGCGGTACCGGCTGCGGTCGCTGCAGCGCGTGGCCCACTCGATGCACGCCGGCAGCAGCGGCCTCAAGGTCGACGAGGTCATCGACGCCACGGACGCCGGCCTCGGCCACGAGCTGACGGTGGCCTGCTACCGCACGGTGCTGCACATGGGCGATCTCGCGCGGTACCGGCTGAATGCGTCGCGGCAAAAGGGCCACAGCCCCGACGTGGCCATGACGTACTATGCGCTGGCCCAGGACCTGATGCCGCACGAGGGCGACGCGCACCACCAGATGGCCGTGGTGCTGGCAGACCAGCGCTGCGACTTTGAGGTGGTGTACCACTTCTTGCGGTCGTGGGCGGTGCAGCAGCCGTTTGCGCTGACGCCGCAGAACCTGGCGTCCGAGTTCAAGAAGCTGCTGCAGCCGCCGTCGGCGTCGCGCAAGCACGGCAACACGCCGCCGGACCCCTACGACCTGTTTGGCTCGTGGTTTGTGCGGCTGCACGCCAACTACTTCAAGGGCGAGGCCTTCTCGTCGCAGACGGAGCTGGAGCGCGAGGTGCTGCACCGCTGGGAGGCGCTGCTCAAAAAGGCCGAGCGGCCCGAGACGCTGCAAAAGGCCGTGCTCATGAACATGGCGGCCTACGACATTGCCCTGCGCAAAGTCCGCAGCGAGTGGACGGCGGCCGGGTCGACGTCGTGCCAGTTTGTGCTGGGGTTCATGGTGCAGACCGTCGTGGTGCTCAGCCGCGTGCTCGAGACGCTGATCCAGCGCCTGTTTGAGGAGCCTGTGCCCGAGGAAGACGAGGCACCGGCGGTGGTGGCCCCTACCCCTACGAAGGCCAAACCCACGACGACCGGCACCGGCGAAGCACGGAGCCATCGCGGACATCACGGCCGGGGCCGCGGCGCCGATTCGGACAAGACGGCCGGCAAGAACGCTGCTGCCGCCACCAACGCCGCCAACGCCACCAAAAAGAGCAGCACGCCGGCCGACACGTGCCTGTCGCTGTTTCGCATCTGCATGGCGTGGATCGCGAGCCATCATGAAGACTTGGTCAAGTTCCGCGACCACCTGGCGCCACACGCCGCCGACATGCACCGGTCGGTGACACGCTGCCTGACACTCTTCGTGGCAATGATCACGGCGACCGATGCGGCGCCGGTGCCCTACCTGCTGCCCGAGGACGTCGAGGTGCTCGGGCTCGCGCCGCTCGACGGATGGCCGGCCCTGTACGAGAACGGCAGCCCCGACGGCGCGGTCAAGCCGCACTACAACGAGGAGGGCGTCGTGCGCAAGGACGCGGCGCAGGAGACGCTGGCGCGCATCTATGACATCATCGAGTGCACGGTGCGTCTGGTGCAGAACCAGGACTTCCCCTGGTCGCTCGAGACGGTGCAGGAAGACGGCCGCAGCGTCAGCAAAGTCGTCTACACGGCGGCGGCGGCCGAGACGGCGGCATCACCGGGAGCCAAGGTGGCCTCGCTGCGCGCCCTGCCCGTCGCAGCCCTGCCCGGGGCGGTGCGGCCGGTGCAGATGCCCACCAAGGACCGGAACCGGAACAACAAGCGCCAGCAAGACGCCCGCAAGACACCGCAGCCCGAGGCCATTCAGATTAAAAAGGCGGCCCGGCAGGTTTCTGTGGCTGTGCCTGCTGTGGCTGTGCCTGCTGTGACTGTGGTTGATGTGGCTACTGCTGCTGCTACGCCTACAGCTCCTACGGTTGCTACTACGGCTGCTTCTACATCTGCTACAGCTGCTACAGCCCTTACAGAGGTCATTGCAGAGGCTGCTCCACTGCCTACAGTGACCACTACGGCCCCTACACTGGCACCAGCAGTCCCTACAATGGCCCCTACACTGACCCCTACACTGGCTACGTTGTCCCCTATGCTCCCCCGGACAAACACGCTGCCACCCAGCGATGCCAGACGGGCAAGCTACAAAGACTTTGACAATGACGACGAGTTCTTCATCGACCCCAACGAGGAACCCCCACCGCCGCCACGGGTCACGGTGGGCGTGCCAGCGCCGTCCGAGCCGGACCTGGACTTTGTCGACGACACGACGTACAGCTGGGTCGAGAACTTTTTGAGTCCTCCGGAGCTGCCGCAGCCTCACTTGCAGCAGCAGCAACCACAGCAGCAGATGCCGGCCCAGATGCAGGCACAGGCACAGGCACAGGCACAGGCGCAGGCACAGGCGCAGCTGACCACGATGCCGTCGTCTTCGTCGTCGTCGTTTGGAATGCACTCGGCGACAGCCGACGACATCTTTGGGCGGCTGCAGACGCCCGGCAGCTTTGGAGGGGCCCTTCTTTCGCCCGCAGGCCCGGCACGGCCCATTCCCAGCTCGCCGTGGAACAACAGCTCGCAGACGCAGGCGCAGACCAATGCCAGCGGCTACTACGGCTCGCTGGGCTACTACGGGGCACAGGGAGGACCGTACGGCGGCGCGTCTGCCCAGCGGCCGCACGCCAATATTGAAGAGCAGCTGGCCTTTTTGACGGTCAACAAGCAGAATGGCCGCTCGTTCTCAGCAACACTGGCGACATCGCCGTCGCCGTCGCTGCCCACTATGGCCCATCACGCAGCCCCCGCGCCTTCGGCGACAGCAACCACGCCGCTCCGCGTGCCTTCGTCATACGGCCTGGACGACGTGTCGCGCCGTGGCTTTCCGAGTGCACTGTCGCCCGTGGGTGCACCGCTACAGCAGCAGCAACAGCAGCAGCAGCAGGCCCATAGCCCTCTGGGTGGCGGCTACTCCAGCCCCTGGACCCAGCCATCCGGGGCTCTCGGCACGGCGTCGGGCTCGGGTGTCGGTACGGTTACCGACCCTGCGAACCCGGGCGGCATGCTGTACTCAAGCAACTTTTCCATGAACTCCATGACCAGCCTGCCGCCGGTGCAAGGCCTGACGCCGCACGCACACTACGCGCCGTCGCCGCAGCAGCAGCAGCAGTTCCACGACGCCTACGGCTCTGGCTATGGACAGTTTTCTGGAGGTGCCGCTGCGTTTGGAGGCCAGCGTGGCCCAGCAGCCACACCGGTGACAGCGGCATCGGCGGCATGGTACGATGCCACGACGGCGTGGGGCCGGGGCACGACTGCGAGCAAGGACGACCCGACACGGTTTCGCAATGCGGTGCGGAGCTCGGGCCTGATGGACGACTCGAACGCGTACGACCGCAATGCACTGATGAGTGCGCTGCGTGATCCGAAACAGTAGTAGTAGCTTGAGGCATTGATAGAGGCACTGATAGGAGGATATAAGTTGAATTAGAGTCGTGTCATGCCCTGGGCAGACGATGCAATAAATAGCAGAAATAAAGCCGTGTTGTTGAAACCTTTCCTCGACTCCAGTGATGGAAAAATACAAAACAAAATCATTCATTCAAAGAAGTATCAAATCTACGCCGAGTAGGTCTGCTTGGGGAACGGGTACGAGGCGCCCAGCTGCGTCAGCGACAGGCTGGCGAGCCACTGGCCCTGGTCGATGCTTCTGTCGAGCGGCTTGCCCTCGATGATACCCGCGACGAGGCCGGCGGCAAAGGCGTCGCCGGCGCCGAGCGTGTCGACAATGGCGTCCTTGTCCATGGGGCGGACGGGGTACTCGCGGACCTCGGACTCGCCCTGGATGGCGACGAGCGTGGGCGCGCTGCCGTGCGTGACAATGGCGACGCGCTTGCGCTGGGTGTTGGTCTTGGGCAGGTCGGCCATGTACTGGGCAATCTTCTTGAGCTCGCCGACGACGTCCGGGTGGGCGTCGACGTTGGCCAGGTCAATGTTGCAGATGCCGTGCGTGTTGCCAAAGGCGGCGGCCTCGCCCTCGTTGCCGACAATGTAGTCGAGGTAGGGCAGCGTCGCATCCAGGGCATCTTTAAAGGCGAGCGGGATAAAGGGCGCCGAGATGGACAGCACAAACACCTTGTTGTGGGCGGCGGCCTCGACGGCCAGCGCCTGGATGGCCGGCGGGCACACGGTCAGGTGGTAGCCGCCAATGTAGTAGCAGTCGGCGCCCTGGACGAGCGGCCAGATGGCCGGCGACTGCAGGTGCGCGAGGTCGTAGTGGTTGGCGGCGCCCAGGTCGGTCACCATGGACCGGTTGCCGGGGGTCACGACGACGGCGCAGCGGCCCGTGGGCTCCTTTTCATCGACGCGGTACTCGACGCGCAGACCGGCCTTGGCGGCCGTCTCGGCCAGAATGTCGCCGTACTTGTCCTTGCCGATGCCGCCCAGGTAGACGACGCTGTCGGCGGGCAAGATGTACTGGGCACCGCGGGCGGTGTTCTGGGCAGCACCGCCGGCGCTCAGCACGGCGTTGCGGTTGTTGAGGAAGTCATCGTAGATGCCCTGGTGCTGGGGCTCGGCCAGGATGGCGTCGTTGGCCTTGATGCTGTACTTGTCGAGCAGGGCCTGGTCGCCGTCGGCAATGATGTCTGGGGGTTAGCGGGGGGGGGGCAATCTCAAAGAGGGAGAGAGAAGAGAGAGATGACACATACCGAGAAGAGGGTTCTCGAGGCAGAGAAGGCTGTACTTTTTGGCGGCCATTGTAGCGGTTTGTATGTGATGTTGGTGGTAATGATAGAAAAGATGAACGGGCTGGGATGAAGTCTCAATGAAGCTCCAGCACGGCGGGGTCGCTGTAGGATTTTCTAGTGGGGTTACCGCGGAAATACAACAACTTACAGCAGTACAGCCAGCAACTACTATTAACCATGCAGGCCCTCCACAGCAAATCACCATCACGACTCCTCGTAGTTGTTCAAATTTTTATTGCTTTTGCCGTGCCCTTCTTTTATAAACCCGCATGTGCTCCAGCCAACTAGAAAAAATAAAAGAAAGATATAGGAACATCCCTCCCCATGCGACTACCAAGGAACACATGGGAAAAACCCACAACACACATGCACACACGCCATAGGAGCACAGTGAAGAAGAACCAGAAGAAGAAGAAAAATCAAATCAAATATCCCGTTGCCATATTTAACTTTAGTCCTTGGTCTTCTGGGTACCGCGCAGCAGACCCGTTCTCCGCGCCGCAATCAGACCGGCCTTCTGGCCCTGTGCGGCGTACCGGCTGATGGTCGAGGCCTTGCCGATGTGCTGGTGGTTACCACCACCGTGAGGGTGGTCCACGGGGTTCATGGCAACACCACGCGTCTTGGGCCAGCTGTTGCGCTTGACGGCAAACTTGTGCTTGGCACGCGAGGCCTTGAGCAGCGGCTTGTCTGTGCGGCCGCCGCCGGCAACAATGCCAATCATGCCACGGGCCTTGCTGCTGACGACCTTCTTGGCGCCCGACGGCAGCTTGATGCGCGTCTTGCCCTCGTCGGGGTTGTGGCCGACAATGGTCACGTAGTTGCCCGACGTGCGGCCGAGCGCACCGCGGTCGCCGGCGTGCTCCTCGACGTTGGTGATGACGGTACCCTCGGGCATGGACGCCAGCGGCAGGATGTTGCCGACGGTCAGCGTCGCGTTCTTGCCGGCGTAGATGAACTGGCCCGTGTACATGCCCTCGTTGGCAATCATGGTCTCGGTGCGCAGCTTAAAGCGGTAGGGGTCGCGGAACGACACGCGGGCCAGAGGCGCACCGCGGCCGGGGTCGTGGATGATCTCACGCACAATGCCGCGGATGTAGCCGTGGCGCTCTGCATAGTCGAGCGTGCGGAACTTGGCGGGGTTCTTCCGAAGACGGGTGACCTGGGCTGTTAGCATTTCTTGCCAGGCAGTTTCTGTTTCTCTTTTGAACGTACGGCCTTGAAGATGCCGCCAGCGCCCTTGCGCTGATTGCGAATAACACGACCCATGGCTCCTGATGTAAAGGTACTAGATGTCCTGGATGTTTAGCAAAAATGTCCGTGGAAAGTCGCAGTGCAGAAGATGGAGAAGCGAAAGAGTCCAATGTTGCAAGCCGGTCGAAAAATAAGAAATAGCAACGAGGGCGTTCCCAATCGTCGAGTCGTCAAAAGCCAATTCCTACTCCGACACACTCGCAACACGTCGTCGATCGTCTTCTGTCTGTCTGCTCGAGGGGAGGTGTGTCGCTTACCCTTTGCGTTGGTGGTGATGTGGTAGGGAAAAGTTTTAATTTTCGAGATGCAAGCCCGCTTGACGATTCTTGTGCCAGTAGACAAGACAGGCCCAGGGTGGGACACCGCACCGCCAAAATAGAATGGGCCACACCATTTGATTTTTTCGTCCGGCTCTAAACGGGGCTAGCGTTGATCAGGGCTTCTGCCCGCCTTGCTTAGTCAGTGGAGTTAATCCGTGCCTTTCTGTGGCTTTTTCCGCGTACTTTTTCCGGGTACAGCTAGTCACGTGGAGATAGCATTGTACCGTGCGCATACCAGTTAAACACAGTGGTTGCACGGTCTGATGCAATCCCTCGTCGCAGTGAAGCTCATCACCTGCATCGCTGCTGTGACCGAAACACTGCACCAAACAGCTGCATATCGCCTCAAACTCTGATGAACACCATGGCGATGCGCCACGTCAACAGCAACTAGGCAGATTGATTTCAGGCCATGTCTCTCAAAGCAGGCTTGTGATCGAACATCGGCTCATACATCGTGATTACATAATCATCACAAGAAGTGTTGACAGTCATTGCACCTTTGCACTCGTACGAGTAGTTTGCTGCTTCTTGTATGAGACGGCAACAGCCTCGGACGAACCGCATGCAGCAGAACAGCCGAAGCTGAGGCGAAACGAGACAAGTCGATCACCGCAGTGGCAACAGTGCACTGCACGACTGCCCAACGGCAAGACTGCAAGAGACTGCGTGGGCAAACAAAAACAAAGAACTGCAAGAGGAAGGAGCATGCATTGCCCAGAACGGACTAATAGAGAAGCGGACAATGAAAAGACAGAAGCAGAGCGGCCCGGGAAGGAGCAAAGCCCGACGCAAAGCAGGCCCACTTCCCTTTACCGCTGCATTGGTACGAGTACGCAGCCGAGCTACGGCATCGAACCGTGGCCCTGGACGCGACGGGAGGATCGGGTGGCAGCACTCCTGACTGTCGACCTTCCAGCATTCTTTTGGAGTTTGGTGCTTCGATTCATTTCTTTGTTTTATTAGGCAATAAACTGTCTCCGTCGTTGTCCTGATCGTCATCCTGGTCGTTGAGCATCACCATTTTTGGTTTCTCTCCTTTTTATCATCTTATTTACTTTTCTGAGTATTCTCATTTCATAGCGTGCAGCTGCCAGACGGCTGGTCGTGTCGTGACAGGCATGGTTCTCAACACCGCCTTGGTCTCCTTGGCCGTCACGCCCAAGATCATCTCGACCTTTTTTTCTCATGTACGTTGGGCAACTACTTGCTGATATGCCTGCTGATATTGCTTGCTGACAGACAGTATTTAAACCGCTCCAACCGCAGGGAGCGGCCGACCGCCCACCTCCCCTACGATGAGGGCCTGCACCTGGTGCGCGCGTTCCTCATCTATGCCTCGCACCACACCGTCGAGGAGGTCCAGGCCTTCATGTCTCAGTGGGTTCCAGCGCCGGCCTGGATCCGAATCGAGGTGGTGGCCATCCCGGACGACACGTTGACGCGGGCGGCCGTCATCCTGGAGCGGCAGCTCGGGCCCGAGGGCATCCGATTGGTCGGCGGCCGCAAGTGGTGGCTGTGGCGGAAGCCGCAGAGCGTGCTCAACGCGGAATGGATCGAGATGAAGTCGTTGTATGCCGAGCGGCAGCAGCAGCAGAAGAATGAACATCACCACCACCCACACCACCACCACCATCACCATCACCATCACCACCACCCAGCCGACACCGCGCCGGCGCGCCGCGTCATGCTGTACGTGCACGGCGGCGCCTACTACATGGGCAGCGTCGACGAGCACCGCTATCAGATGCAGCGTCACGCTCGAAAGCTCAAGGCCCGCGTGTTTGCGCCGCGGTACCGCCTGGCGCCGCAGTTTCCGTTTCCGTGCGGCCTGCACGACTGCCTGGCGGCCTACCTGCACCTGCTGCACCTGCAGGGCGACGACCCGACGACGATTGTGCTGGCGGGCGACTCGGCCGGCGGCGGCATGGTGCTGTCGCTGCTGGTGATCTTGCGCGACCAGGGCCTGCCGCTGCCGGCGGGGGCCATCCTCATCAGTCCCTGGGTGGACCTGACGCATTCGTTCCCCAGCCTGGCGGTGCCGAGCTCGTTTGACTACATCCCGCCGTACGGCTTCCACCAGCGGCCGTCCATGTCGTGGCCACCACCGTCCGAGGACGAGCTGCGCGACATGCACGCGCGCAACAAAAAAGCACTTACGGCACGGGCCACGGGAGATGATGCCAACGCCGCAGCTGAGGACAACGATGACGCCGCAGCCTACGCCATGTATGCGGCCAACAACCACCTCATGGTCCTCGACAGCAGCAGCGGCGACACGTTTGAAATCAACCAGCAGATCCAGCTGTACACGACCAACAACCTGCTCAGCCACCCCTTGGTCAGCCCGGCCCTGCAGCCGACGCTCGGCGGGCTGCCGCCGCTGCTGGTGCTCACGGGCGGCGGCGAGATCTTGCGCGACGAGCAAATGTACGTTGCGCACAAAGCCGCCGACCCGGCACGGTATGCGCCCCCGTCGGCAGCCACGGACGCGGGTGTGCGCGCGCAGGTCGAGCGGTACGCGCCGACGGACGTGCAGCTGCAGGTGTGGGACGACCTGTGCCACGTGGTGCCGACGCTGAGCTTTACACGGCCGGCCAAGTACATGTTCCGGTCGATTGCGCAGTTTGGGGCGTGGGCGCTGTCGCGGGCGCAGGACACGGAGATGGACTTTGGCAACGACGACATGTCGGTGATTTCGGGGTCGAGCGAGGACGAGGAGGAGGGGGGTGAGGGTGGTCGGGGTGGTCGGGGTGGTGATGGTGGTACTGCTGCCGAGACGACACAGGCGGTGGATGCTGAAAATGGGACCAGCACCAACCCAGCCGATACGACGACCAACATTGGCACGGCCATTGGCAAAGCCGGCGATCCGCTGCCCCCCTTTACCAACCACATGATCCGACAGCGCGTGACGCGGCACGGCGTCGTCTATGCCCTTCCGCCGGCCGCCGACCTGCCCGGCCCGCGCATGGCCCTGGACCACCCCAGCCACGTCGGCATCCCGAAGCGCGGGCCGGCCGACGCGTGGCTGGCGGCGCGGCAGCAGTGGGCCACGCGGTACGCGCGCGACAGCAGCCGCGTGCACAAGCAGCGGCTGCGCGACGCGGCCGTCGGCTTCGAGTCGTTTGGGCCGGGCGAGCACCCGCCGCCGAGTGCGCTGGCGGCACGCATCAAGATTGGCGAGGACCTGGCGGACCGGGGGCCGCTGAAGCAGAACCGCGGGATAGCGCTGTGGTCGCTGTGGGGGTCCAAGCACGACGAGCTGGCGGTTCGAGAGCAGCAGCCGTCGGGGGAGGCAGTGGCCGATGGCCCGGAGAGCAACGGGACCGAGAGTTGCAGTTCCGACTCCGGCGAGCCATCCAACGCCCTCCGCTCGGTCGGCGGCACGGCTCTGACGGCACACGAGTCGACGTTTATTGGCGCCTCGGGCAAACGGCCGTTTGTAGGCGGCATTGCGTCGCCCTTTTCGCTCAACAAGGAGGCCGGGTCGGCGAGCATGGTGACGCTGCACTCGACGGCCGGGGTGGATGAAGTAGGGGGTCCGTCCAAGGCGGCTGGCGAGTCGAGTCGGCCGGCAGGGGAGTCGACCCAGTTGGAAGAGGAGTCTTTTCAGCCGACAGAGAAGTCGACTTCGACAGACAAGTCTTTTCAACCGACAGAAAAGTAGACTCCGACATAGATTCTAGACGCAGCGTTTTGCATCATCCTTTCACGATACCATTCTTAGCCGGTCATGATTGTCCTGTTTTGTCGTACATCCCATAGCCTTTTGTACATAGCAACGCTCGTATGCTTTCCATTGCCTTCCGTTGATATTCTCCGCCTAATCCAACCCGTTCTCGGCCTTCCACCGCGCCAGGTAGGCCGCTGGGTTGCGCGGGCTGTTGACCTCGCCCTCGGCGCTCGGGAACACGCCAAACACGGGCCGTATCCGCTTGCTCACAAACGGCGTGAGCTGGCTGTTAGCAAGGTACATAGATAAACCTCATAATCGAACCCACCTTGAACCCCTCGAGCGATGGCACGACATAGGTGCGCACCTTGGCATACTCAATCACGTAGCCGCCGCGCTTGGTGTGCGTGCCCATGCGGCCCGTGCGCGTGCCCTTGTAGTAGCCCTTGTTGACGTCCTTGACCGTCAGCCGCAGCTTGCGGAACGGCCGCATCAGAATATCGGTGGCGCGCATGGTGTGTCGTCGGCGTCGGCAAAGCAGTCAATCGAGATGCTCTGCGGTTTGCCTCTTTTTTCGTGTCGTCCCGATTCGGCACAGTACTCCGTTGAGAACGACCCATATTTATCAAGGCGGTGTACAAGTACACCTGCTGGGAAAAGAACGGCAGAAACCCCACTGAAAAAAAGTTTACCTCTTTCCGAGGCGGACAGCCGTCCAAAAAAAGCCAAACGGCAGAAAAACGTATCAACCTCATCAGCAGCAGCAGCAGCACAATCAGAAACAACAGACAGTACTCGACTCATTCTGTGATACAGACAGTCGTCACTCTCAACAAGAAACAACAAAAAAACAAACATCACAATGCCGGGTCGCCAGGCCCATGGGCGGCCGTTGCTGGCAAACCCCAACAAGAAACGCAAGAGCGGCAGCGGTGGCGGCGGCGCAAAATCAAAGGGCAATGGAAATGGCGGCGTTGGTGGTGCCAGCTCCCGCTCCAGCGGCGGTGCGCCCCGGACACGCCAGGGCGGCCGTGTCGACGTCATGGCGCTGGCCGAGAAGCAGATCACGGAGCGCCGCGTCAAGGGCGTGCGCACGCGTGACTTGCAGATTGAGCGGGAACCGAAACGCCGGCGCGGCGGCGACGACGACGACGATGACGATGAGGGCGGCGAGGACGATGAGGACGACGACGACAACCAGGGCGGCGCTGCTAAGCGGAGGCGCCCCAACAACGACGACGACGACGACGACGACGACTCGGCCAGCGAAATCCACAGCGACAGCGACGGCAACGAGTGGCGCGAGGGCGTGGGTGCCGACGACGACGACTCGGAGATTGACAGCGACGCGGCGTTTGGCGACAGCGACGACGAGATGATTGATGCGTTTTCGTTTGGCGAAAAGGGAAAGAAGGGGAAGAAGTCAAAAAATACAAAGTCGGACGACTTTGCCGGCTTTGACGACCCGAGCGACTTTTCGGATGCAGACGTCGGCGACGATGGCGAAGAGCTGGGCGACGAGGCCATTGACCTGGCGGCGGCGCTCGACATTGTGTCGTCGGACGAGGAGGCCGAGGGCGAGAGCAAGGCCAAGGCGAAGGCGAAAGCCAAGGCGAAAAAGACAACGAAGAAGAGCAGCAAGTCCAAAAAGGCGGCCGACGACAGCGACGACAGCGACATGTCGGACGGCTCGGCCACGTCGCCGTATTCGGGCTCCGACGACGACAACGACGACTCGGACGGCAGCAGTGGCAGCGACGACGAGTCTGGTTCTGGCAGCGATGAGGACGACGAGGATGACGATTCTGAATCTGAGGATGAGTCCGAGGACGACGACAACCTGCTCAAGTCCGACGCCCTCAAGAGCATCGCCTCGGCCTATGCCGGCGGCGGCGACGACAACAGCAACGAGGACAGCGACGACGCCGACATGCCCGACGCGGCCAACCCGTATGCCTTTTCCGCCGCCATGGGCGCCCTCGCCGCCACCAAGGACCGCAGCCTCAAGAAATCGCTCAAGGCCACGGCCGGCGCCGCCGCCTCGGACAAGACGCTCGCCGTGCCGCTGCTGCCCATGCAGCAGGACCGCCAGCTGCGCATCGCTGCCGCCGGCAAGGCCCACGAGACCCTGGACCGCTGGACCGACACGGTCAAGCACAACCGCCGCGCCGAGAACCTGACTTTCGAGGTGGCCGGCTCGCTCGCCGCCACGGGCCTCGACACGACGACGCTGGCCCCGATCACGACGCCCGCCGCCGCCCAGACCAACCTCGAGCGCACCATTCTCGGCATCATGGAGGAGAGCGGCCTCGGCGCGCGCGCCCAGGAAGACGCGCGCCACCAGGAGAAGCTGCGCAAGCAGCAGGAGCTCGCCGACAACCCGCCCGTGCTGTCGCCCGACGAGCTCAAGGCGCTGATTGGCCAGAAACGCCGTGACCGCGAGCTCAAGTCGCAGGAAATCGCCCGCGCCAAGCGCATCAAGAAGATCAAGAGCAAGGCCTACCGCCGCGTGCACCGCCGCGCGCGCCAGCGGGCCGAGGAGATGCTGGCCGACTCGGACGACAGCGACCGCGATTCCGAGGCCGAGCGTGAAGCCCTGCACCGCCAGCGCGCCCTCGAGCGCATGGGCTCGCGCCACCGCGACAGCAAGTGGGCCAAGCGTGCCAAGGGCACCAACCGCGCCGCCTGGGACGACGAGTTCCGTGCCGGCATCGTCGACATGGCGCGCCAAGACGAGGAGCTGCGTCGGCGTGTCGAGGGTGCCGGTGTCGGTGGTAAAGAGGTTGCCAAGTTTGCCGGTGGGTCGGACGACGACGACGACGACGACGATGGCGACAATGACAGCTACGGCGACGAGAGCGACGACGACAAGTTCCGCGAGCGCACCAAGCAGAAGCTGGCGGCGCTGTCGGCCAAAGCTGCTGCCGAAGACGAGCCCAAGGGCCTGATGGGCATTGCCTTTATGCGCAAGGCCGAGGAGGCGCGCAAAAAGGCCAACGACGAGGCCGAGGCCGAGATCATGCGCGAGCTGTACCGCGGGTCCGACGACGAGGACGGCGACCAGGTGCTGTTTGCCGACGAGAACAAGGCGGCCGAGGAGGACGCCGTCGTCGGCCGTCGCACGTACGGCCCGGCGGCCGGTGCCAAGGCACAGTCGACGAAGACGGTCAAGGCAGCCAAAACAGCCAAGCCGGCCAAGGCAGCAGCCCCGGACGCTACCCCTGCGACGTCTGGCCCTGCCCCTGCCCCTGCACCATCAGCAACCGCAACGACATCTCTGTCCAAGCCATCGGCACCCGGCGACGCCGGCTCGTGGACGGTCGTGCCCAGCAAGAGCAGCAAGAAGGAGAACAAGGACAAGGCGGCCAGCAAGCCCAAGACCAAGTCGGCCGGTGTGACGGCCGACGGCCACCTCGCCATGGATGCCGTTCTCAGCGACATGCTGGAGCAGAATGCCGCCGCCAAGGAGCGTGCCGTCCTGGCTGCCTCTGCCTCTGCCTCGGTCCCGACCGACGCCGCGTCCGACACGTCGTCGTCGGGCTCCGACAGCGAGGACGATGCCGGCCCGCGGACCAGTGGCGGCAAGAGCGCGAGCCGCGTCGACAAGAACGGCCACGTCGTGCAGTTCCGGGGCCAAAACGAAAAGCTGCTGCTGCAGGCCCTGGGCGAGGACCATGCGGCAGCCGAGTTTGCCGCGGAAAAGGCCAAGCAGGCCGCCGAGGAGGCCGAGGCCTGGGAGGAGGAGCGCATGGCCGGCAAAAAGGGCAAGCCGGCGTTTATGGACGGCTGGGGCTCGTGGACCGGCGACGGGCTGTCCAAGCGCACGCTCAAGAAGCAGGAGGAGACAAAGGCCAAGCTGCTGGCCACCGCCAAGGGCAAGGGCCCGGGAAGCAAGGCGGCCGTCGACAAGAAGATGGCGGCGCGCAAGGACGCCAAGCTGGAGCGCGTCATCATCAGCGAGCGGCGTGTGCGCAAGACGGAAAAGTACCTGGCGTCGACGCTGCCGCACGAATTCGAGACGCGCAGCCAGTACGAGCGGTCGCTGCGGCTGCCCGTCGGGCCCGAGTGGTCGACCACCTTTGCTTTCCAGGACGCCACGAAGCCGCGCGTGCTCAAGAAGCAGGGCGTGGTACTGCCGATGGCGAAGCCGTTGCTGTAGAGGTTTAAAGAGGTTAAAAGTGTCATTGTGGCGTTTGGATGCATTGTCGGGACATAGCTGAATAGCATCATTTTCCAAGAATTTCAATAATCAAAATCGGGCAATACGGGATAAACAAAAGTATCAACGAGAATAACGTAAACCAAGATGAATAGACCAAGATGAATCAAAGCCAAACTAATCATACAATAGGAATGACAAAAAGAAAACGACAAGTGACTCCAGGATGTGAAGAAGATGTAGACAAATGAGAAAAAAAGAAAAAGACATGAAAGAATGAAATGCCAGCAGATGCCGGTGAGATAGCACGCATGTGCTGTATGTCGAGTTCGTAGTACTCGTACGCCTGGGGCCTTACGAGCTCCCGCCGACCAGCGTGTAGAAGCCGTTCATGGCCTTGTCGAGAGCATCGCCCGGGCTGACGTAGAACGCCAGGGCAATGATGACGTACAGCCCAACGAGCATGGCGCCCTCGAGGTAGTTGCTCTTGCCGTCCTGTACCGTGTAGGCCACCACGACAACGCTAATGGCAAAGACGACCGTCTCAAAGCTCTCGAAACGCAGCGTCATGGGCTGGTCCAGCACCAGCCAGCCGACAATGACCAGCGCCGGCGTGACCAGCAGCGCAATCTGGATGCTCGAGCCCAGTGCGACGCCGAGGGCCAGGTCCATCTTGTTGCGTGTCGCCACGACGCAGGCCGTGACGTGCTCGGCGGCGTTGCCGACAATGGGCAGCAGGATGAGGCCGATGAAGCTCTTGGAGATCTTGCCCGACGCCACAATCTCGTCAATGCTGTCGACGAGGTACTCGGCGCACACCGACACCAGCAGCGTCACGACCACGAGCACGGCACCGGCCGACCACGGGCTCATGTGCTCCTCCTCCTCCTCGCCGGCCGTTGACGATGCGTCGTCGGCGTGCTCGTCATGGTCGCTGTCCAGGCCGTTGATAAAGGCCGAGGGCGTGGCTTCGGGATCAAACAGGTTGGCGTGGCTGCGCAGCTGGAAGTACAAAAACAGCACGTAGAGGAACAGCAGGATAATGGCCGTGCCGCGCGACAGCGACAGCATCGTGACGCGCTTGGCCTCCTCGTCGGCCGAGTCGTCAATGGCGCTGTACAGCGTGGCCGGGATGATCAGCGACGCCGACGACAGCGCCATCAGCGAGCAGCTGGTCTGGGCCGTGGCCGACGCAAAGCTCTGCTCCATGGGGCGGCCGTCGGTGCCGCGCATGTTCCAGATGCCGCCGAGCAAAAAGCACATGCCCAACACCAGCAGCAGGTTGGACAGGATCGAGCCCAGCATCGACGCCTGCACGACCTCGATCTGGCCCTGGCGCAGCGCCACAATGCTGACAATCAGCTCGACGGCGTTGCCAAACGTCGCGTTGAGCAGGCCGCCCAGGGACTCGCCCAGGCGCACCGAGATCTCCTCGGTGGCAAAGGACAGCACGGCAGCCAGCGGGATGATGGCGAAAAAGTTGAGCGTGAAAATGGCCGTGGCACCCCATCCGAGCATGCCGGCGGCGATGCCAAAGGGCACGAAAAAGAGCAGCACGTTGACCGGGCTCGAGTAGAGCGTGGCCTTTGTGATGTTGAGGACGTGGGCGCAGCTGCGCGTGACGTTGTTGGGGCTGTCGTAGCCGGGCGTGTGGTGCTTGTCGAGGAGCAGGCGACGGGCGAAGCTGTTGTGGGCGTCGGAGCCGGCAAGCAGCGGTGCCGTCTCGCTGGAACCGGCTGTGCCGGCGGCGGTACTGGCGTCGGAAATCGTGCCATATTGGCTGGCGGTCTGGCGGATTTCCTTGCGGAAGTTGACTGCGGCTGTGGACGGGTTAGCCAGGCCGTTGGCATCTGGTGGTTGTGACATGGCGATGATTGAGGCAATAAGTAGGATAACAAGAAGCGGAAGAGCGATTGAAGGAAAGAACGGAAAAGGACAAAGGAATGGGTATTAAAGCAATAGCAAGTAGCAGTAAGTTGTAAAAAATATGGACAGCTTCAAGTAAACAGACAGATGAACAAGGCCTCAAATGGACAGCTACAAGAAAAATGAACAGAAGAAACGAAAAAAAGGTGGAATGGAAACGGGGTTGGATCGGAAATGTAGAGAAACACAAGCATAGAGAAGGGGTCAGTGTCTCGGAGTGTACTCGTATGTGGCCGTCGTCTCAGCCATGGCGATGCAACAAATAATGGAGACGAGAGGAAGAATACGAGTATATGGGCAATCGCGAGATTATCTGGTGTTCTGGGGTTGTGTGGGCGTTGTACGAAGCAGCAGGAGCGCGAGCGCGGCAGGGGTCCACGAGGTCCAACAGGCCAAAGAGGCAAGAGGCAATTAATGGGCGCAATGAAGGTGTCGGATGCGACAAGAGGAAAAAAGGGAAGGAGCGAGTGCGACGCCGATATCACGAGAGAAGGCGCACAATGGCACTAGTACTCCGTAGTCCGTGTCTTGGCAGTAATGGGGCTGTGCCTGCCGAGAAGTAAGGGAAAATGAAAAGAAGAAAAAACCCGGAAAAAAACACATATATATAAAGGGAAAACGAGAGAAAAGGTAGAATGAGAATGAGAATGAAAACATGAAAAGAAGCAAGGAACAAGGAACAAAGTCAAGAAAGACAAGACAGAATGATTCACTTACAAACCATGTCGAAAATGAGATGCCGTGACGTCTGAAGGATTCGATATATAATGGGCAAAGAACTAGAAGCGAGTTAGCAGCCAGCCAGATCTAAGCAAACGTGAGCCCAGCGAAAGATAACAGGAGCCCGACTGCAGTCACACACACAGCAACGTGCAGGTGCAGGCAGGTGCAGGCAGGTGCAGCAGGGTGTAGAGCCTTCGCGAGACGGCGTTGCATCGGGACTTGCACTATGGGCTGCTTGGTGCGTTGTCGCGCGTGCTTACCCGGGGGTGGGAAAGGCAGAAAGAAGATACCAATGGCGTCAACTGAAGGCGGCTTCGTACTTTGTTCGCACTTTTGCAGAGGAGAGGCAATTCGCAATTTGCAATTTGCAGCTCCGGACAATTCGAGGGCAATTTGCGGGTAATTCGACGACAATCGAGCGACGCAGTGGAAAAAGCGGTGCCAAGAAAACGCACGACCAAAGCGACAGAGAGGCACAGTTGAGCTGCAGTCGAGGCGGTGTGGTCGGTGGCAGAGACGGTTATGATAGAGCGTTGGGAGTTGTTGTTGTTGGAAATGGTCAAAGAGAGAGGAAAAGAAAGAGAATGCAGCCGAGAAAAGCAGTGTCTCTTTGAGAGAGACAGCACAGGGAGAGAGCTACGGCAGCTCTAGCTACGGAAGGAGGCAACCCGCAAGCGCGCAAGCGGAGACCGCGTGGGAGACTGGTCTCCGTAGCGAAATCTCAAACGCGACGGGGCCAATCGTCAGAGAAGGGCTGACGACGTCATTGCGGGTCGGAAAACCCTACCAGTACGAGTACTTCGTATGTCCGGCCGTACAAAAAAAAAAAAAAAAGAGTAGGGCTATTTGGACTGTGTTTCTGGGCTACCTGGACTGCAAATACAAATAAGTGGACCGCATCGGTAAGACAAAATACACTAGTCCCGTCCCGATTAAGCAAGAATGTAAACAAACTGCATCAGGCTCATCTTCTCCTCGTCTACTCGTATCCTCGCTAGACTTCAACCTACCTCGCATTCCGACGGGCGGCGTTTTGAAGAGGTAGTTGTATAGTGTGCGACCGAAACGCGGAACAAAGAGTGAGGCGATGTCAAAGGGCTCGTCAAGGAGGGAGTCGGAGGGGAGGGAGTCGTTGTTATCTTTCGGAAAGGTATGGCTTGACAGTCGGTATCTCGGCAAGTTGCGAGTTCGTGAATAGCACTAAAAAAATACGTATTTCAACGGAGAAAATACAGGTGCTATGATCTTTGGATTTGGTATCGAGGTGGGTGTGTAGCAAATGAATTCTGATGATGCGGTGTATGATGCGGTGTGTAGACGAAAAAGTCGCGATAGTTTAGAAGGCTAGTACGAGTATGACGGAGGCTTGGATGTGGCTGGTAGAGGCTAAATTGTGGCTGAATAGTCGACTAATAGGGACTAGCGTCGACCCGTTCTGTTGCTAGGGCTACGGATAAGGAGCGATAAGGACTGGCCAATTAGAACGCTATAAAATGCCAAGCCCTATGTACTAGTCCTGATAGTCCAAAAACACAGTCCAAATAGCCCTAAAAACAAGTTGCACAAATACGTACACAAAATACATACGAGTACGAGTAGACGCACAAATACATGCACTACGAGTACGAGTACAACATATTCAGCTCCACTGTATTTTAGGGATCCACCCTGAGGGGGTGTTATTCCTCTTCCTCCTAGGGAGGCGATACTGAGTAGTTAGCTACAGAGTAGTCTTCTTCATCTATTCAATCATTTCATGTCCCTGACACTGCAGCTCAATCCCCCACCAACCGCATCGCTTCCTTACGCCTTCCGAGTACCACGACGACTGCAGGTCTCGCTCGCTCATCTGTTCTCCATGGCCACCTCACCTAGCCTGTCGCAGGTGCTGGACCAAGTCACCACCATGTATCAGGTGGACCGGCAATTGACAGCAAACGCCATAGCGCAAATGCACCAAGATCTCCCGCGGCCCACCATTGCTCCCAGCCTCGAAATCCCGGATCTGGAACAGCGCAAGCAACTTTTCCGCCGATACGCGAGCTTTTGCAGCAGACACAACCTTGCGCAACCGAACACGGTGGCGCTCTGTTTGTTCCTCATTGTCCCTGTGAGCAATCTGCGAGCCATTACAGACGTTCCAAACATCAAAGAGTTTGCCAAGGCTACGCACGAGCTATTCAACCAATCGGCCTACATTGGCATCAAGACTTGTAAGTGCCCATTGTGAGAAGAAAAAGAAGAAATAAGAGAAGAACCCAAACTTAATATGGATTATCTACGACTACAGTCCTGGCCAGGTCGTCCTATGACGACAAGGCCAAAAGCACCAGCCCCGACTCAAGCCCCCGCATTACTAGCGGCCCAAGCTTAGGCGCTAGTGCCCGTGGAGCAGCAATGGTGTCGTCTCCACTGGCTAGGGCCCCAATGCGCGCTTCCCCCTCCAAGAAGCGCAAAGCACCGGCTTCCGACTTTGACGGCCCCAGCTCTCGGACGCGCCTGCGGACGCGCCATTCTCACCCACCAACACCCGCCGCACCCGCCGCATCCGCCGCATCCGGACCTGAGTCGCCAAGACCATCACCATCTGTTTTGCCATCCTTCGTACCTGGCTCGCCCTTTGCTCCCCCATCGCCGACGCCCTCGTTTGTTCACCCGAGTCGATCGGCTGTTGCGGCAGCGCGCACACGTGACCACGATCAATGCATCTTGACAGGTCACCCGCTGGTACAGGCGGCTCATATCTACCCCTTTTCAGCCACGAAATTGGCCTACGAGTGCCATGCGGCAACAGGCACGAGCATCGAGGCTACGAATAGCCATGCTGCCATTGGCAGCCTCTTGCAACTATGGGGTGATACTATGACTGACGCGTGGCGCAACGCGTGCAACGACAAAGCCGTGTCCGAAACTGCTCAGAATCTGCTTTGCATGGATTATTACCTGCACGCGCTCTGGGGGCGCGCATTGTTTGGTCTCGAGCCACTCACCACGCGTCACGCTGCTGGCGATGGGGACGATGGGGGCGAACATGAACTCGACCTTCGCTTCCACTGGCTCCGCCGCGGCGCAAGGCTGCCTCGTGACGGTGTAGACGTGGACGACTTGGACGCGGCCGTGGCGGCTGTGTGTGGGCGGCCGGGCGACGATCCGGCAATGAAGATGCCCTTCTTGGCTCACCGTCAAAGCGGTGTGCCCTTGCAGACGGGACACATCTTTACCATTCGCGCGGACAGTCTCGACAAACTGCCGTCATTTGCTCTACTTGAGGTGCGATGGCACCTGACACGCCTGGCGGCCATGTGCGGCGCAGCCAATGTCGACGACGACTACGACGATGAAGAAGAAGACGAGAGCAATGTCCAGGGTGTAGTTTACAAGATGGACGGCTCTCCAGACATTGAACCTTTGGATGCAGACATTGAGCCTCTTGATTTGAACGTCTAGGACATGTCTTGTCAAGGATTGGTCTCTGTTCTTACACCTACGAGTACCTACCTTTGCCTTTTGGACTTTTGTCGTCAACCTGTTCAGCTCACCATCCGCTATCCAGGTGACAATGTCCAACACAGCGGTTTCCTAACCACGTTGGCGGCATAAAGTTACGTCGTTGCAGAAGGACTGGCGCAGCCATCGGCGGTGAAGCTTGGCAAGTACGAGTACTCCGTACTGCAACAGGCCAGCAACGCCAATTTAATATGGGGCAAAAGAGGCAGCCCGTGCCCAGCACACCGGTAAAAAGCCAAGCTTCTACGGAGTAGATGTGCTGTACTCCGTACGAGTACAACACTTTTGTACTCCGTACGCGCTTGTGCTACTCTGTACGAAGTACTCGTACTCTGTACGAAGTACAGCACACCAAGCCGTGGGCCAGCTGGTACGCTTTGGCCAGAAACAAGCCGTCAAATGGCAAATCATCACACAATATGCCTCCCTACAATGTACATCATAGTACAAGAAGAGCGGCTCACGGTCAAGTACACCAGGCAGGTTTATCCCATTGCCAGAGTGCGTTGGCCATGCTCGTGCAAAGCTTGTCGTGTACGAGTTTGCTCGCATGTTCTGGGGACAAAGTCTCAGCCGGCTAGCATGGGCGTCCAGAGCCGTCGCACGGCGTGCAAGACTTTTTTTTTTTTTTTTTTTTTCGGAGAGGGCGCAACGCTTGAGCAAGTTAATGTCAGGTGCTGCCTACTGCTTGATGCATGCAGCCAGACCAAGATAAGACTTGAAAGTTATGGGGTTTTCTGGCCAGCTACCGTGGGAGTCTGACGGCGATCGCCAGTGGATGCCCTACAGAGTAGTACTTGTACTCGTACGCTACGAGTACTGAGTAGACGATATGCTAGACTTGTTCCGCCAATGGGACAAAGACATGATGCCGATGAAGAATATAAAGGCGGAAATGTGGTGGACTGTCATGCATTTTTTTTTTTTCTTCTCGCCTTATTTGAGAGTCTCTCTTTTCTACGAGTACTCGCACTCAAACAGATGCTAGGCGTGGCTGTGCAGACGCCCAGAAGATTGGGACGCCAGTCGTCCCGCCCCCTGCTTGGCCAGAGTGACAATTACAAAGTACAGCGGGTCGCCGATCTAGCGGGCACCACGCACCAGACCGCGGGGCCCGAGCTAGTCTCCGAGCTAGTGCACACACGGAATAGCCTGTTCTAGGAGATTATGAGCAAAAAAAAAATTCGGCGCTTTCAGGATTGCCCTGGCAGCCATACGGAGTACTCGTACTCGTACTCGTACCCTGTCTCACGGGTCGTCTCAGCGGACAGCGGACAGCGGACAGCGGACAGTTACTCGTATTGGAATCAACATTCTATATGTGCTCGTATTCAAATAGCCAACAATATCCCATAGTATCAAACATTCCGGTGCGGTACAAACTCGTACTCGCACAATGCTACTCCGTAGTCCGTCCTTGCCATCCGTTGTCCGTGATGTCATCAGTTGCAGAATATATGCGTGATCGCTGGCACACCACTTCATCTGAATGTGCACTGGTGAGGCACCCGGCACCCGCGTTCCACCTATGCGCCACCAGCCAAGGCTGCAATGTTAGCACAGCCATCCGGCCAAGCAAAAAAGAAAAAAAGAAAAAAAGAAACCAGATTGAAAAACAAAAGAGAAACTCACCTGCTGCATAACTCAAATACCACGTCCGACTGGCACCGCCGTCGAGCCAGCTCGGGTCAAACTTGGCCTGGCTGAAAAACTGAAAGGCCGCTTGTGGGTCGAGCGTCGCCAGGTTGCCGTAGAGAATGCCGCGCCAGCCGCCGGCGACGCTGTCGGCCCGCCCGTTGCTAAAGAGGTCGTTCCATTCCTGCATCACATACGACGGCGGCCGAAAGTACGGCGAGCACGGCAGCAGCGGAATCATGTGGATGCCGTGGATGTACTCGGGCGCGTTGCCAAAGTACGTCGTGTGGTCAATCTTGTTCTCAAACAGGATGCCGCCCACCTGGTTGCCCACGAACCCCGCCGGCTCGACGCTGGTGCCGCCCTGCTCATAGTAATAGTATGTCTGCAGCGCCCGCGCCTGCACCGCCAGCATCAGGTTGGCCCGCGCCTCGAGCACGCCGTCGCCCTTGGCCTGGCCCCAGAGCTTGAGCGCATACACCGACATGGCGTCCTCGGAGCTCGACTCCTGGTCCTTGCCGTCCATCGACGCAAACAGCCCGTGCGCCCAGCTGTGCCCGTGGTACCAGTCGAAGCTGCGGAACACGGGGAACAGCTTGTCCTTGGGGGTCGGGTTCGCATAGTCGCGCACCAGCGTGTCGACAAACGCCGCATTGTCGCCCAGCCACGACGGGTCCAGGTGCGCAATCACAGCGCCCGCATACACAAAGTAGCCGTAGTGGAAGTGGTGGTCGTTGTAGTACGAGTTGCCAAAGTCGACATTGGGGTCCCCGAGCGTGTACGAGGCCGTCGACACGACACCACCCCATGTGCTCTCATAGACGAGCGGGTGTTTCTGCCGGTTCTCGGTGAAGCGCGCAAACGCCTGCTTCAGCTTCGCCAGGCCGCTAGCTGCCGCGTCTTTATCGCCGAGCAGCTCCGACACGGCCAGCAAGATGGAAGCAAACTTGGCAAGGCCCTTGCCAGAGTAATACATCGAGTCCAGGTCGGTCTGCGCGTCCATGTCCTGTGCCAGCTCATCGTGCGCAATGCTGAGAATGGTCTGGCGTGCGTTTTCCGGCAGCTTGTTGACCGTCGTCTTGTTTCGCGGGCTCCACGGCAGAAAACTCAGGCCAACAGGGAGCTCGGGCTCGACCATTGTCCATGTGTCGCTCAGAACTGCACGCGCGCCGCCCTTGGTGGTCGTCTGCATCTCAATCTTCTGCAGCGCGCCCTTTGTCTTGTCGTCAAAGGAAGCGTAGTGGTGCGGCAGCGCAAACATGAGCAGCGGCGAGCTGGCCATGAATGCCGCATCGCCTGCTACATCCGCCTTATTGAATTCAAACGTGTATGCGCCGGCTGCTCCCTTGTTGCTCGTCTGGCCCGACAGCGTCACGCTCGTTGCATACACGCCGGCGGCCTGGTCGTAGCTGGCCCACCCCTGCGCGGGATCGAGCACGCGCGCCATTTGGATCGAGCCGCAGAAACCCTGCTGCGCTTGCAGCGACGTTGGCGTGTTCTGGCGCAGGTCGATCGGCGGCGTTCCAGGCTTGCTGCGCGCGTATATGAGCCACGTCGAGTTGTCGTTCATCTGCACCACGTAGCGCTGGACGCCCTGCTTGAGGCCCTGGCTCGCCGCGTCGACAGACAAAAAGGCTTGAGCACTGCGAATGAGCGGGCACGAGCCGTTGTAGAGACCCGTCACAAAGCCCTGGCCCTGCACCAATGGAAACTGAATGACTGGCGCCGCCTCGGGACTGCCGTGTCGCAGGCTCACCAAGGTGGACATGTCGGTCTGGTTCTCGACGGTCATGACCGTGCCGTTGTTGAGCTCGGCTGCGTCCAAGACAAAGTTCTGCAGCACCGGCGGACTGAAAAAGTACGAGTTGGGGCTGCTGCGGTGGTGGCACGAACCATTGGTCGGGCCAAACACGCGCATCTCGGGCGGCACGTAGGAGATGGTGAGGCCCCAGCCGCTCGTGGGTGCACGGCCCTTGGTCCACGACACGGAGTAGGGCATCATGTAGGCGGGGAAGTCCTGGTCGCCGAGCATGAGGTTGGCATAAAACTTGTTGGTTGCAATGGGGCCGGAAGCCTGGCGGCTGGCCGGCGTGGTGCCCAGCGGCGTCTGGGGGTGGTCCGGACGGGACTTGATGGCCGCCGGCAAGGTGCCGGCCTCGGCACCATCGTTGATGGGCGTTCCAAAGAGATCCATGCCGTCAGCAGCTGGTGGTGATGCGGAGGCAGTACAAAAGGTATGGCGGAGCTGAGACAAAGCGGGAGCGGGAGCGAGAGCGGGAGCTGGAGCGGAAGCGGGAGCGGGATCCGAAGCAAACGACGAGGCCGAGAACAAAGAGGCGTCAGAACGGCAGTGTGGCTTCAAGAATGGACGGCAAAACCTCTGCGAGCAGGACGGGAGAGTCTTGGAGGTGGAGGCAGAGGCAAAGTCCACTTGATTGACAAGTCCATCTGGGGAGCTGAAAGCCGAAGTGGATGCGGCCGATGCAAGGACCGGCGCGAGGAGGGAAGCTAGCATCTTCATTGTGATTGGATCGCACTAACACTAACACCCTACCTGCTGTATGACCGGCGATGCAGGCGACCAAGACAACGATGCGTGAAATGAGGCATTATAGAAGCAGCGGTCTGTCCGCTATATATGCCAGCCAGAGTGAGGCGTAGATCTGTAACTGTTCAACGGTCGCGTGTCCGAGAAGCCAGGACGATCTGGCGCCTCGCCAAACAGACGAGAGACGAGCCAGATGAGCCAGATGACCCGGCATCGAGCACTGGCATCGGACAGGTGATGTAGAGAGGCGTGAGATGCTGAGCGTGATTCGGGTGGTGGGTACTGCACGTCCTGCCGTCTGGCCCGACGAGGATCTTTACTGTTTGCAAGACAGTGGTCGTCGGCAGGAAGGAGCGATGCAACCATCATAAGCAAGCACGTTATCGGGAAGGAGCAATCAGCATGGCTAAGAACAAGAGTAGTTGCAAGGCAGGCGGTGCACATGCCTGGCGATCTGCTTGCATCAGTTACGTCTCAAACGACACATTTCATCACTCCAACACATAACAGAAGAAGGATCGACGCCCGCTTGTCTTGTCTCAGTCCCGACTCAACTCGTGACCAAGCCTATCGATTCTGGTCAAAGTTCTATGGCTAGCCAACGTGTAACGTGTCCGATATTCATTTTGCGCGTGGCCGCCGATCCGAACATGGCCCCGGTCATGGCCGTCCTTTGCCGGTGTGCTGTCGGCTTTGCGGTGCAGCGTTGACGGCAAAGGCGGCCTTGCGACACGCACGCACGGTCTGCTTGTCCAACACCCAGGGCTTGTCCAGGATCTCGCGCGCAAACGTGTTGACTTTGCTCCAGAACTGCACTTCTTGCTGCGTGCCGCGCAGGACCTTGAGCTTGGTCACCTGGATCTGCATATAGTACTCGTCGCGCTGCGAGCGGTAGAGGTGCAGCTCGCCGCGGACCTCGAGCACCTTGCCGACGTGGCCCTCGGGCAGGGTTGCCGCCGCTGCCGCTGTTGCTGCCTGGTCCGCCGCCGTCTTCCGCCCGGGTTTCACCGGCACGGCACACTCAATGGCCACGCCGCTGCCGTCGTCGATGCCATAGACGTGCCGACCGTTGTAGTCGGCAAAGCTGACAACGACGCCGGCAATACGCACCCACTTGATGGGGTGGTTCTTGTGGAAGAAGATGTTTTGGCCTGTCCTGTCAGCCTTGTGCAAACAAAATTTCAAAACAAAAAAGAACAGAACAAAACCAACCTTCAAAGGCGTCAAATTCGTCCAGGCGCAGCACGTCGCGCACGCGCATGGGACACCATTTGTTAAAGGTGGGCGACAGCGGGAAGCAGTACTGGTAGTAGTAGGTGTATGGCACCTCGTCGGACGCTGCTGCAGTCAACCGCGATGTCGAGAGCGTCGTCGTCGTCGCCGCCGCATTGTCTGACGGCTGCGGCCCGGCCTCGGTCATGGCATGGCGGAGTGGCGGCAAGAGAGCCGGTAGACGGTGTGTGAGGTAGTAGGAAATTGAAGTCGGCCGTGAAACAGCGAAATAGCAATCCTGGCCAATCCAGAAAAAGAAGAAGAAGCAACGCCTTTGCGCGACGCGAAGATGTAAGCTTGCTAGTGCGGCTGCAGGCGCTGTACTTGGCTGCCCCGCATGCTGATAGACCACTATATTTCAGGGTAACGCGTTCTACCTACCCGTACGCGTCTTCTTATGTCATCCAGGCCTGTCATCTCGACACGACTTTTCCATTTCGTCGACGTCCTGCCTCGTTCTACCTCGAAAAAAAAAACATTCCACCCCAGCCTCGAAATCATCCCTCCACACCATGTCAGACTCTGAACACGAAGACGACCTCGGTGCCGGCGAGCCGCCCGCCATCGACCCCTACGCCGTGCTGGGCATCGACCGCGCCGCTACTGCCGACCAGGTCCGCTCCGCCTACCGCAAGGCTGCGCTGCGCTGCCACCCGGACAAGGTGGCGCCCGAGAAGCGCGACGCGGCCCACGTGCAGTTCCAGGAGGTGGCCTTTGCCTATGCCGTGCTGTCGGACGCGGCGCGCCGCAAGCGCTACGACGAGACGGGCTCGACGGCCGAGTCGGTGGCGATCGGCGACGGCGACGGCGACGGCTTCAGCTGGTCCGACTTTTACCGCTCGGCCTTTGCCGACGCCGTCAACCCGGACGCGATTGAGACTTTCTCGGCCAAATACAAGCACTCGGACGAGGAGCGCGACGACGTGCTGCGGGCCTACACGCGCTACAAGGGCAACATGGACGGCGTGTACGAGTCGGTGATGCTGAGCGACGTGCTGGCCGACGACGACCGGTTCCGCAAGATGATTGACGACGCCATTGCCGCCGGCGACGTCAAAGCTTTTGCGCGCTACACGGACGAGACGGCAGCTGCCAAGCGCGCGCGCAAAAAGGCCGCGAGCAGCGAGAGCCGCGAGGCCGAGGAGTATGCGCGCGAGCTGGGCGTGCACGACAAGCTGTTTGGCAAGGGCGGCGGCAGCAAGGGCGACAGCAAGGGCAGTGACAGCACAAAGATGATCAAGGGTGGCAGCAAGAGCGAAAAGGCCAGCAAGACCGGCAAGGCCGGCAAGGGAGGCAAGGCCGGCAAGGGCAAGGCCGAGGACGACCAGGCCGGTCTGGCGGCACTTATTCGCGGCCGTCAGCAGGACCGCGCGGCCTCGTTCCTGGACAACCTGGCGGCCAAGTACGGAGCAACTGAGCCGAAGAAGAAGGGAAAAGGAAAACGCGGCAAGAAGCGGCCGGCCGAGGACGACGACGACGACCAGGCCGAGAAAGAGCCGTCGGAAGAGGCCTTTCAGGCAGCAGCTGCACGGCTGAAGAGCGGCAAGCGGGCGCGTCGTTGAGGGGCATTGCTATTGACTTTTTTCTCCAGCATGGCGTTTTGGTATTGGTAGGAGCAGGCATGGGCTATGCCGCCAGGGAATAAGGAATCAATCGAATTAATGAAGCATTTAGTTGGAACGAAGTATTGAGGCCCGGAGAGATGCCGTGAGAGTGAAAAGCGGGGCCTTTAAACTATCCGTACCTCTGAGAGTACTTTGTACGATACTCGTACACTACCGCAAGCCCCTCTTCACCTCGACCACACTCACAATGGCCGACCGTCACGTCGAGTACATGCGCCAGGCGCTGTCGCTGGCCCGCCTGTCGCCGCCCAAGCCGTCCAACTACCGCGTCGGTGCCGTTCTCGTCGCCGTCAACGACGCCGACGATGACAACGAGGAACAAATCCTCGCCACCGGCTACACGCTGGAGCTGCCGGGCAACACACATGCCGAGCAGTGTTGTTTACGTAAGCTGGCGGACAAGCACGGTGTTGCCGACGAAGCCGACCTGGCGCAGGCCTTGACCACGGCCCAGCTGCCGCGCCGGCTGGCGCTCTACACCACCATGGAGCCCTGCTCGTTCCGCCTGAGCGGCAACCTGCCCTGTGTGCAGCGCGTGCTCCAGCTGGCAGCCAAGGGTACTGCCTTTGAGCGGGAGGTTACCGTCTACTGCGGCGTCACGGAGCCCGACACGTTTGTGTCCAAGAACACGGGCCGGGCGACACTGGAGGCTGCGGGGATCCGCGTGGTGCATGTGCCGGGGCTAGAGGAGGACATTCTGGCCGTTGCCACGGCAGGCCACGTGCAAGAGGGTGCATAAGTTGTTGTACATGAGATTCAAAGCAGAATAATAGCAAGAGTCATTAAATAATAAATGTAATTACAACCCACAGCCCTAAATCTTGACACCCTCGAGAATCGGCTTGGCCTCATCGGTGGTCCACCAGCTCACACCAGGCTTGCCCGGAAACTCGTACGCGTCCATGCTGGCGGCCTTCATCTCGACGCTGTAGCCCGGCTCGGTGGGCGTCGTGTAGTAGCCGTCCTTGATGACGGCCGGGTGGCAAAAGTGCTCGTGCAGGTGGTCGACGTACTCGAGCACGGACAGCTTGCCGCTGACGGCCACATAGTCGATGGTGCTGAGGTGCTGCGTGTACTCGGGCAGGCCGACGCCGCCCGAGTGCGGCACAATGGGCACGCCAAACTTCTTGGCCAGCAGCAGCACGGCCAGCACCTCGTTGACGCCGCCCATGCGGCACGCGTCGATCTGGCACACGTCAATGGCGCCTGACGCTAGCAGCTGCTTGAAGATGACGCGGTTCTGGCACATTTCGCCCGTGGCCACGCCGATGCCGTACGGCCGCAGCGCGTCGCGCACCGCCTTGTGGCCCAGCACGTCGTCGGGCGACGTCGGCTCCTCGATGAACCACGGCTTGAACTCGCGCAGCGCCGTCATGTACTCGACCGCCTCGGGCACCGACCACACCTGGTTGGCGTCCACCATGAGCACGTTGCCCGCGTCGTAGCCAATTACTTTTCGCGCAATCGACAGCCGCAGCCGGTCGCGCTCCAGGTCGCCGCCCACCTTGAGCTTGAAATGCCGGTACCCTTTGCTCAGCGTGTCGCGCAGCAGCGCCTCCATCTTGTCCTCGCCGTAGCCCAGCCAACCCGCAGACGTCGTGTACGCCGGCACGGCCCGGCTGTTCTCGGCGTCGCGCATCCGCTCGGCTTTGCCCTGCTCGGCGTCGCGCAGCAGCTGCAGCGCCTCCTGCTCCGTCAGGGCGTCGGTAATGTACCGGAAATCAATGCAGCGCACAAACTCCTCGGGCGTCATCTCGGCCACAATGCGCCACACCGGCTTGCCCAGCGACTTGGCCCACAGGTCCCAGATGGCATTGACGACCGCGCCCAGCGCCAGGTGAATAACGCCCTTTTCCGGCCCAATCCACCGCAGCTGGCTGTCGTTGACCAGGTGCCGCCACGTCGCGCCCCAGTTGGCCACCAGCGACGACAGCGTGCGACCCTTGATGCGGTCGGCCACGTAGTTGATGGCGGCGCACACAATGTCGTTGCCGCGGCCAATGGTGAAAGTCTGGCTGTCAGTCACACCCGATGCTTTTGATTCTGCTATTTGACACATATTGAACCCACCATGCCATGCCCGGTCAGGGCCGAGTCGGTCTCGAGGATGCAGTAGGCCGACGAGTAGTCACCGGCCGCGTTCATGGCATCGGAGCCCGTCTTGTCCAGCGACGTCGGGAAGCGCACGTCGCGCGTGGACCAGCCGGTAATGGTAATCTCTGCCATTGTTTGTTTTTGGTGTCGTTGTTGTCGTTGTCGTTGTTGTCGCTGTTGTTCTTGGCTTACACGAGGCTTGGCAGTTGGAGACGCAAGGTGGGAATGTCCTGATCGTGCGGTGCAGAGAGAGCAAGAGCAGTTATGCTCATATGCACGTCGTGGACAGCACCACCTCGTGGCCTGAGCATTCTATTTCTCCGTCGCAATTGCTCCTCGGCTCGCCAATGTGACAAAACTACGTCTATTCCCGTACCCCGTCGCCTCCGATATTGGCCCCGACGGCGTTGTTTGCCCGGGAACATGCATATAGCCATTGTGGTAGCCTCGATAGATGAATATTCTCCAACGTCTGCAGAAAAAACGGCCCTGCTCGCTCTGTTTTGCTACGACCGGCCGCTTCTGATTGATGGAGAATTAGGCTATGACGTCCGTCAGCGCCGATCGAGGGGAATGTGGAGAGGGGCATTGCGGGCAGCTGGCAGCGGCCGCTCTAGTGACGTCGATGAGCGGCTATAAGAATAACGGCTTGTACAATAGTCATACTCGTACGATGCACAGCATGAAGCTTCTATCAGATTTACAAATTTTGTGGAAGGAGGCCTGGTCTGTGAGCGCACGGACAACGCTAGGTCTCGTGACACCGACCAGATGTTCGAGACGCAGCGCGTGTCGGCGATCGCTTGCGTCTATATCATCCAGGTGGAACGGCCACGGACAACCAGTTTCATGAGTCGCGATACACAACAGCAAGAACAATGTCGTGCAGGCCGACCGCTGTTGTACGCGTGAAGAGCCGTTTCTTCGGTCGTTTGGCTGCGGTGTGATGCGAGTCTTTTTAAAAAATATAAAAACATTCAAAGATCGCTCTCGATCTTCCTACTTTAATTCAGCAGTTGTTTTGCGATAAACGTTCATGTTTGCATATGATTGCAAAAATCACGGTCGATGTGAGCGCTTGCATCGGGCTTTCCTTTCGGGTACGAATATTGTCACCATTTTTCTTGTTTTCTTGCGAGCTTTTGCCTCTTTTCTTGATTTTCGGCCCTCGTTTAATTCTTCTTCTTCCATGTACTCACTCGTACGAGTATTGCCTTATGACTTTAGCAACTCAGCTGGACGGGGTTTGTTGGCACCAATGCAGCTAACGAACGAGCTTGCCATGCAGAGTTCAGCCGTCGAGAATGGCAAGACTGGAAAGAAGATGAAAAAGATGTAAAAATAGTAAAAATAGAAGACGAAAGAACCGGGGAAAAAAAGGCTATCGACGGGTGGCGTCGTGTCTGCAAGGGATATCACAAAAGTGACAAGCAAATACGAGATCGTGCATACGAGTAAGCACCTTGTGCGACGAGGTTGGCTGCAATGTGCTGTTCGGTCGTCGACCATACGATGCATGCCAAGACCGCTTTTCTCTTTTTTTTCTCTTTCTTTCTTTGACTTGCACTCCCTCTTTCTAATGAAGAACTCTCTTGGATAAACAGACTCCGGGCAAAAGCTTGTGATGCGAGGCTGAACGCAAACTGTCGGAGGGGATTGACGATCGGGATCAGCTTCAGCTGTCACACAACCAGGAGGTATTTGTAGAGTGATTCAGGAGGTCGATTGCGTACATAATAAAAAACCTCCCTTGCCACCAATGTCCAGCTGGGCCAGAAAAAGCAAGGGTCGAATGAGACAGCTGCGCCAGCAGGGAAACCCAGATGGCGGTGACAGCACACAGGTATCGTACTCGTAGACGGCTGGAAGCAATACTCGTAGCTGAGATGGATGCAGCAGCTGCACTGTTGGGCATGCATTTTTTCTCGTATTGATATTGCGACCCATGGCGTTACACTTTTTTTCCCGCTTGCAACTGACAATGCGATACATGCCCAAATCGCAGTTAGTCATTGCCTTTTACGAGTACAAAGGCCTGGAATGCTCGAAACTGGAATGCGGGAGCAGCCTAAAAGCCGTTTTCCAGTGCCCACGCGGACCGCAACGACAATCGGTCGAAGCCGTGAAAGAGTAGCTACGAGTACTTGTAGTCTGTATTCACTTGTACTTTTGATCGAGTCCGTTCAGCAACCAAAAAGACGCCAGACCAGAAGCAAACAAAAAGACGCACACCAGCCACAAAATACGAGATGCAAACGCACCACCGTCGCTTGACCAACGACAAGTACGGAGTACACAGAGTACAGAGTACGGAGTACGAGAATCCCACCAGCGGTGAGCCCAATGTCCGTCGTCAGAGCAAAACTCAAACCTCGTATGGCCCTGCTAAGCGTGGGATGTGGAGCCTGTTAGTGCTGTTAGTGCCTCGGGAGGACGATGGCGTGTGTGGTTGGTCTGTGCCAGCCACCCAGCTTTGCGCATCTGTTTGGTCCGTGCTGCCCACAACCATGCAGCACGATCCTACGCTGTCGGGAGAAAACTTGTGCGCACGGAATTTACGCTCTTCTCGTATGCGAGTCAATTTATTCTTAGAATGCGAGAGGGGCCTCCTTCGTACTGGAAGTTTCTGACATTGGGGTCAATACGATGTTTTGTACCCGTATCATCGTCGAATACAAATATCGTGTTGTGGCCCTGCACTTGGTCCGAGCGACAATGGACCTGTACGGAGCATTGTACAAAGTACAACTTCGGCGGTGACAGCAATCAGCCGGCGACTGACCTGCCGGTGAGGGCGGCGATGAGGTCGGCATCGCATGTCGATCGCCTGTCGGACGCCCGCTGGACTCGATGGTGGGGCATTGTTTTCTTCTTTCCTATTTGACCAGAGTGTCAATACAGAAGGCTGGTACCTAAAATTAGGAGGGCAGTGGGAAGGTTGGGGCGCTCCTTCCCGATGACGTGGGTGGTGGTGCCACTGCTACCCTGCAAGTGCAGGCGTTGCCCTCGAAACGCAGGCTGGCGACCGACCGCATGGTACGGAGTGCGCCGTATGAGTACGAGTATGAGTATGAGTACAAGCAGTCTCTGATTCTGGAATGTGCAAAAGAAATTGACAGTGCATGAATATATGCATCGACATCTGTGGCCATATGATATCAACTATGAGCGGCAGCTACCATCGCTCCTTCCTCTCGTAGTGATCACGGCCATTGCTCTTTCCCGTAGTGATCATGACCACCGCTCTTTCCTTTCCTGTCCTCTTCCGTGCTCGTGTCAAGAGTACGAGTGCATACGAGCAGCATCTGCCCCATCTTGACATTGACATCCCTTTCGGGCTTCACTCCGTCAACCTCGCCAGTTTTGCACCCATCCCGCTTTGGCCCAGACCTCGCTATCTCGTATCTTCTCAAACATCACCCACTCTGCTCGACCACCCACTTCGACAGACCCATTCCTTTGCTGCATGTTGGATGCTCCAGGCCCTGCACACACCTGGAATACGAGAAACACGCTGCCTGAGCTTTCGATCCCCTCCGGCTCGCCATCCCAGTCCAGTCCGGGAGTGTCGACGTTAGCGTCGTTGGATCCATCCTGGATGCTCCGCCCACCTGCATCTTACCGGCCCTCTTAATTTTTCAGGTCCGTGTACTTTTGTCCAGTTTTGTCCCATTCTGTCCACTACAGGCGTCATCGAGCTCACCGTTCAGTTCATGTGGTCGCTGAGCGTGGAGAAGCTGTGCCACTGACCCCTCGACGGCGCAAGTAAAAAAAAGAGGCAGGGAGGTGAAATCTCTCAGACGTCGATTGTTTTCTTTTCCCAGGGATCAAGGGTACTAATAGCCTGCCCCCCGCACCCAAAAGGCAGATCGGCCAGGGACCTCGACGCCATCCTCGTACAAGGTAGATTCTCATCACAGCTTGCGCGATACTCTACGCAGATCGGATCTGGGCGTGCCAGCCTACGAGTACATATATTCACCCCCTCGTCCTCTCTTGTATTTCTTATCTTTTTTTTTTTTTTTTCCTCTCCCGTTTTTATTTTCCTTTCCTATATTTTGCCCTGCCGCACTTTCTCACCCTCCTCTACCCGATCTTACGCATCTCACGCATATGACCTATACAAGTAGAGGTTGCCACAACCTCCCTTCTCCCATCGCAACCCTCCTTCCACACATCGGGTTGCCTGTTCAGCTCACTTCCGATGGCGGCAACTTCAGAACGCCGCAAGAGCTTTTCGCAGTTCTTCGGCTTCAACAAGGCAGAGGCCAAGCCAGAGCCCGCGCCCGCCTACCCCAAGCTGAGGCACAAGCTGCAAAAGGTCTCCAAGCAGGGACCCGACGTCGACTACGCACCATCGGGCCATGTCGCAGCACCCGCGCCCGACAGCATCGAGACAGTCAAAGTCCCCGGCGACAACTCCTTTTTGTCGACCAAGTACGAGTCGCGGCCTGTGTCGAGCTACGGCGGGCCCAACAGGGCTGCCACCGCTGTCGACGCAAAGCCCAGCAAAGAAGAGCGGCGCTCGCGGCGAGAGAGCCGGACACGCTTCTTTTCTCGGTCCTCCAGCACCAGCCGCCCACCTGCATCACGCTCAGCAAGCTGCAGCCGTGCCAGCTTCAGTGCTTCCCGGCCGGCAACGGCAGTAGCCCCTGCCGAGCCAGTGCCTCCGGTCCCCAGCTGCCCTGTGGCAAAGGCTGTAACCGCTCCCGTTCCTACTCCAGCTCCGGCTCCTGCTTCTGCATCTGATGCCAAGGAGGCAAAGGAGGCAAAGGAGGCAAAAGAGGAGCAAGAGCGCAAAGCTGAACAGACCGCAAGACAAGCTCGTGCCCTCTCGATCCTGGAAGCACACGAGCGGGAAGCTGCCCAGAAATGGACGGGCGCAAACCGGAGCTCGCTCAGCTTCGGCCCGGCCGAGCCCAGCAAGACCCCCCTCCAGCAGGAGCTTACGCCGCCGCCGAGCCGGCATCAGACACAGGCAGAAGAGTGGCCGCTTGGACGGCCATTTTCCCAGTTCCACCTGCCCACGCCAAAGCCCAGTGATCCTGTCGAGGCTCGCTACTTTGCCAACCGGTCGCCCTACCCATCGCGGCCGTTCACGCCGGCGCCCATCACGATCCCGAGCAAGCAGTCCGTCCGCGCCCAGGGCCACATGCACTCCAACTCGAACGTGTCGTCGGTGTCTGCCTCGTCTACCGTGTCAGAGACGTTCTCGGCTTGCATGTCGTTCACATCGGTCTCGTCCGTGGGCGCCGAAGACTCCTCGTGTCCCAGCTCGCCCGACAAAGCCTTTGGATTCTCGCGCGGCCATAGTCGTCAGCACAGCCGCCAGCACAGCCAGGATAGCCGTGCTGCTCCGGAGCTGTCGTATCTCGCTCGAGGCCGCAGCCGCTACATGCCCGAGTCGCCTGCCAGTGTCACATCCAACGAGTCGTCCAACGAGACCTCGCCGACGCCCAGACGCAAGAAGACTCCTGTCTACGCAATTGGCCAACTCGAAGGCAACGCGAGCTCCGATGACGCATCGGCCATGGAGCCCACGACTGCTCCCACGGAGACCACTGTCCAGCCCACTCCGGATTCGTCTGACTCATCCACCCCATCCAAGGGCCTGGCTGAGCTGGATCTGCTCAAGTCCATGTCCAGCATCGAATGCATCGCCGAGGAGTACCGCGCCCTCCTCGCCTCGCGCTGCTCGAACCGCACAGAGGAGCAGGCCGAGGTGAAGACTGAGGCTGCCCAGCGCTCCACCTCCGGCACACAAGACAACATTTCGCTTGCACCACCGCCGCGGCGATTTCTGCTGTCGCCCGGTCCCGAGCGGCAGGGTCCCCCGATGACCCACATCGACTCCTACTGCGACCGGCGGGGGATGCCGAGCGCGACGCCGGCCTCGCCGACCACGGCCAAGATGACGACGCCGTTGCCTCTGCGGACGCGGAGCAGCATGCACGGCAACAGCCCTGCTTCCAAGACGCCTACCAAGCCAAAGGAAGTGCCGCCGCCGCAGCCGCCGCAGCCAGAAAACCTCAGCCTGCAGATCTGCGTCGACCTGCTGGCACGCGAGCTGTCGTCGGCTGTGACCCACCGCTCCTCGGCGGCAGCAGCCACGGCCGCCTCGCAGCGCGCCGCCACACGCCGCAGCCTCCAGAACAACATGACGGGCGGCATCCGCGACCCCCAGACGCTGACGTGGCCCAAGTCCACGCCCTCGGTGGCACCGCCGGCCACGAGCTCGGCCGGCTCGGCCCTGCAGATCCTGGTGATGATTGAGGCGTACGAGCGTCTGCGCGACCAGCTCGTGGCCGAAGCACGCCGCAAGAGAAAGCAGAACCTGATGAGCAGAAGCCGTGTCGATGGCGGTGCGAACGTCGAGGTCGAGCAGATTGAGTCCATGTTTGGGCTGTGGCTCAAGTCGCTGTACCAGATCCACGACTCGCTGACGTGTGCATCCGACGCGGACGGCAGCGACGGCCTCGACAACACTAGCGAGAGCGAGTATGAGTCGGCATAAGTCGTGGCTCGTTTTCGTTTTCTATCGTTTTTGTTTCTTCTGTTTCAACGGCTTGCCACGGTTTATGGCACGGTTTACGATGATCTAACGCTTGACGACTTTCCTTAATGTTTTGGTGGTTAATTTGATTGGGATAGAGAAGCCCAATCTCCTTCTTATTCGGTATTAGATAGTTTAGTTTAGTTTATAATATAGTAATTAGTTGGCAAAAACAAAAGAAATATTCTGGGAAGAACGATACATGCAATCGAGGAGAGATAATCGGCATTCATAAACCCCACTTAATAGGCAGCGCGCCAATCACACGTTGCGTCGTATGACGTATCGCGACAACACCTCCTTGTCCACACCACACGACACATTGACTCCATCGGCGTTTGCCAACCTTTTGAGATTCGCCTGGATAATAATATTTACAATGGCCGACGACGAGTTTGGGGCAGACGCCGACTTTTTGGCGGCGCTGGCGGCGGCAGATGTCGGCAGCGTCGCCGCCCCGGCCCCGGCCACCACCAGCACCAGCACCAGCACCAGCACAAGCACAAACCAGGCGAGCAGCGCACCGCGCCCGACACCGCAGCGGCCACTTCCGCCCCATCTGGCGCAAGCACAGCCGCAAGTGACGCCGCGGATACAGCAGCCGGCACCGCAGCGGATGCCGCGGCCGGGCGCGGGTGGCAGTGGCAGCAGCAGTGCGAGCGCGTCGACCGCGCCACGCGTCGTCCAGCCCACGCCGCAGGCGCTGTCGGGGCCGGGTGCGTCGGCTGCTGCCGGAGGTACAACTGCCACGCCCACGCCGACGCGCTTGGCTGCGCGGCCCGTGTCGTCCGGGTCGACCATTCTGGTGTCGCCGCGGCAAAAGGGCAACAGCGTGCTGGCGCAGATCCGGTCGGTGCCGTGGGAGTACAGCGACATTGTGGCCGACTACCAGCTGGGTGTGACGACCTGTGCGCTGTATTTGAGTCTCAAATACCACCGGCTGCACCCGGAATACATCTATGCGCGCTTCCGCCGGCTGCAGGGCCGGTTCCGGCTGCGCGTGCTGCTGACGCTCGTCGACATTGACAACCACGAGGACCCGCTGCGCGAGCTGAGCAAGACGAGCCAGGTCAACGACCTGACGCTGCTGCTGTGCTGGTCGACGGCCGAGGCGGCGCGGTACCTCGAGCTGTACAAGTCGTACGAGCACGCCAGCAACTTTGCCGCCATCCGCGGCCAGCAGGCCGCGGGCTACGCCGAGCGCCTCGTGCAGTTTGCGACGGTGCCGCGCGCCATCAACAAGACGGACGCGGTCGCGCTCGTTGGGTCGTTTGGCAGCCTGCGCAACGCCGTGCTGGCCGACGCGGAGCAGCTCGGGCTCGTCAGCGGGTGGGGGCCCAAAAAGGTCCAGGCGTGGCGGCGCGCCGTGGAGGCGCCGTTCCGGGCGCAAAAGAAAGCACGACGGCGCGGTGCGGCGGCGGGGGCGGCGTCACAGAAGCAGGGCAAGACGGTGGCAGCGGCGGCACCGCAGGACGAGATTGAGACAGAAGAGACGACCGAGGCGACGGCCGAAGCGACGGACTTTGATGCCGTGTTTCAAGCCCCGCGGCGTGACGACGCTGCCGCCGCTGCCGACGCCAACACACTGCCTACACCACAGCCAACGCTGGCACCGGCGACCCAAAAGGCACCAGTACCGGCGCCCGAGCCAGCACGGCCACCAGAAGAGACCCTGAGCGACGGCGTGGCAGCGGCGCTAGCAAGGCTGCGCAAGTAGGCGCGGACGAGAGGCTATGCACGAGTACGAGTACATGCCAGAACGAGTTTTGTACGAGTATGCCTCCTGTACTCCATATGAGAGGGAGCACTAGTCCTGCCACGCTGCACGACCGGGGTCCGTCCCTGTTTTGTTCTCACCTGGTCGGACCGGATAGGAGTTGCGGTCGGGGCCAACCTCGGCACTTTTTCTGCGAGGTGAGCTGCATCAGCGCGTCTGTCTCGGCAACGTGCTTCTGTTACGTCTCCGCTTATCCGGCAGTGATTCTACGAGTACGAGTATTTCCAGTTGCTGCATAGGCGACGTCCAGCCCTACGGATGCTCGGTAGTAGGCATGGAGCTGGGTCGGCTGGTTTGCGGCAGCCCACACTTGTGTTGTACTAGAATCCTCTCTTTTATATTGTTTAATTACACTTACAATAGTACAATGTCATCTACGAGAACCTTGCCTATCGTGTCTTTATTTGCTGTAGTTTTTTTCATTATCGTATTCCTTTTCGAATCATTTTATATTCTTAGGTCCTCAACTATTTCTTATTTTTATTCCTTCTTATACTTACACTTGCTCACCTCTTTGATACTTGATTCTTTACACTAGCTATGGCTGTGGTCTGTATTTTTGGGGATGCAGGAGTAAATCAACCCACCGTGCCTCCATGTTATTTACAAATCCTCCGGCACTGACCAGCCCACTCTTGGGCACTCTGGGATTGCATCAATACCTTTGCATCGCAAACGACCTTGCAGCTCCTTCCCCTCATTTACTAGTATCCATCAGATCCATTAGTAGGGCCGTTGCTTGACAGCTCATGCGCAATGGACAACCAACGGCGCAAAACCGACGTTTTGTCCGACTTTCGTCATTTTAGTCTTTTAGTCTTTCTCTCTCATTCGTCCGTGTCACCTTCTCCTCTCTCCCAATATTAACCTTAATCTCACCGTAGACCGGCCGACGCGTGCGGAGCAGGCCCCGTCACAGGAGCAGCCATCGCACCTTCCCGTGCTAATGTGGCGACTTCCCCGCCTCGACGGTGCGCCTCGCTGCGGCTTCCTCACGCCTGGCGGGCTGCCAAACTTTGGCGCCAAAACTGCGTGCTCGCCGCGTGATCGACATGTATAATTCCTAGTTGATGCAGCAGTTATCTTCCCCTCCTCCCCTCCTCGTCTACTGAGTAGCTTTCTCGGCCGTTCTTTCTAGTGTGCATATTGGTGGCTGCAAGTGGGTGCGCTGTCTAAGTGAAGGACAGGGAATTACTGCATTAGGAAAGTGGCTTCCCCCGCACGGGCCAATTGACGCGTTGCGGCGACTCCTGCCTTTTGGGAGTGACATTTCCACGGTGGTATTCTGGTCAGGTGACGTTATCTTGGGTTGTCTTGTAATTTTGGAATGCTTTTCTGGTTGTCGTATCGCTAGATTAATGTCATTAATGTCAGGTTGCGTCGCTGCCGATCTGTCTCTGTCGATCTGGCCATCCTTATCTGGTCATCCTCATCTGGTCATCTTCTAACTGTTTAGCTTCTGCATACTCTGTCTATCCTACCTACTACGGAGTACTCTGTACGTTCCATCGGACTTCCACCACCACCTGACCAGAACACTGCATCATGCCCGTCGTGATGCATGGCACCGTTGCATCTGGCCGGCCTTGCGGCGTTGGAGTACGGAGTATGCAGCAGCAAGACAAAATGAACAAATCACGCGGCCACCAAGAGCTACCCCTGCCAGCGTCTCTATTCCGGTCGATCAAGTGGAGGCGGACGTGCATCCAAGCGACTTGATCACTCTCACTCTCTACGGAGTACTCTCAAGTACTCGTATGCCCCAAGGCTCAGTGCTGCTCGCTACTCGTACTCGTCTGATCGGCTATTCCCTTGCTCTGCCCGAGCGTCTCGCAGTCTCCGTCAGTGCCACGATGCCGGGCACAGCTGCCTCCTTCTTCTTTTGGCCGTTGGCTGGTGGTCCTTTGGTCTCCCCGTCGGCCCTTTTGTATATAAAGGAAGTAAGACGCCCCCCAGCCAGCAAGCACCCTTACCTGCCCTTGGTCTTGAACCCTCCGTCTTTCCCTAAAACTCCTTCCCCGTATCCTTAGCTGCCCATCATGCATATCTCCAGCCGCCTCCTTGGCCTCTGCACGCTGTGTGCCGTGGCCGTGCCGGTCGCCGCCAGCCCGACACGCCGGTATCCCTACAAGCCCGTCTACAAGGCACACCCGGAGCGCATGGCCGCCGTCAAGGAGGCGTTTCAGATCAGCTGGGACGGCTACTACAAGAACGCGTTTCCGCACGACTCGCTCAAGCCCATCAGCAAATCGTACGCGGACGACCGGTGAGTGCCTAGGACATGCATCTTTGGGTCTCGGGTCCGTGTACTAACGAACGTAGCAACGGCTGGGGTGCCAGTGCCGTCGATGCCATTTCGACGGCGCTCGTGATGGAGAACAAGGAGGCCGTCGAGCAGATCCTGGAGCACGTGCAGGGCATCGACTTTGACACGGCCGTCGGCGACATTTCGCTGTTTGAGACGACCATCCGCTACCTCGGCGGCATGCTGTCGGGCTACGACCTGCTCAAGGGCCCGCTCAAAAATATGGCCACGAACCACACGCTGGTCGACAGCCTGCTGAGCCAGGCGCAGCACCTTGCCGACAACCTCAAAGTGGCCTTTGACACGCCGTCGGGCGTGCCCGACAACAATGTCAAGTTTGGCCCGCCGCGCCGGGCCGGGTCCGAGAGCAACGGCATTGCTACGATCGGCACGCTCGTCATGGAATGGACGCGGCTGTCGGACTTGACGGGCGACCCGGAGTACGGGAAGCTGTCGCAAAAGGGCGAGAGCTACCTGTTGGACCCGCAGCCAGCGGCGACGGCGGAGCCGTTCCCCGGGCTGATCGGCACCAATGTCAACATCACCGACGGAAAGTTCCTGGACAGCCGTGGCGGTTGGGTCGGCGGCGACGACAGCTTCTACGAGTACCTGATCAAGATGTATATTTACGACCCGGTACGGTTTGCGTCGTACAAGGACCGCTGGGTGCTGGCGGTCGAGTCGTCGATCAAGTACTTGGCGTCGCACCCGGTGTCGCGGCCGGACCTGACTTTCTTAGCCATGTTCAACGGCAAGACGCCGGTGTTTGAGTCGCAGCACTGTAGGTCCTCAGTTCCCAGGTCTTATTCAAAAGGTCGACTAACAAAACAGTGGCCTGCTTTGACGCCGGCAACATCATCCTCGGCGGCCTCTACCTCAACGAACCGCGCTACGTCAAGTTTGGCCTCCAGCTAGCGGAGTCGTGCCATGCCACGTACACGGCGACGGCGACGCGCATCGGCCCCGAGACGTTCAAGTGGCAGGACAACGGCGGGCTGCTGCCGCTTAACTCGAGCAGCAACCCGGCGGCACCGGTCGACAAGGCAGGGTTTGCGAGCACGGCCGGCTTCTGGATCCAGGACGCCGAGTACGTTTTGCGGCCCGAGGTGATTGAGAGCTACTACTACGCCTACCGCGCGACGGGCGACACGACGTACCAGGACTGGGCGTGGGATGCCTTTTTGGCCGTCAACAAGACGTGTGCGGCCGGCAGCGGCTACAGCACCATCAACGACGTCAACGCGGTCGACGGCGGCGGTTTCCAGGATTTCCAGGAAAGTTTTTGGTTTGCCGAGGTGCTCAAGTACTTTTACCTGATCCAGGCCGACGATGCCGTCTTCCAGATCCAGGCCGATGGATCTGAGGCGTATGTGTTTAACACGGAGTGCCATCCGATCAAGAAGCACGCGCACTGGCGCTGAGCGGCATCGTCTGTGTATCTTGAGGTCATTGCTTTGATGCAGTCTTTGGATACTTATATTGAACTCGAGAATATATCTTATCACCGTTGATGTCATTTTGGGCATACTGTACAGCCAGTTGGAGTACCTGAATATCATCACTGATGCCGTCTTGTATATGCTAGTAGTTCACGAGTTTAGAGTACTTGAATATCCTCATCTTAATGCTGTTCAAGCTCGAGTAAAAACAAGCAGTCAGTCTTAGTAATCCCGCCTGATGTCCGGTGTTTCGGTGTTAAAGTCATGCCCACTCCGGGACGGCATGCTTATAAATCAAGATTGTCATCTATATTGGGTTATTCCGTTCTCTTGTACTGAGTATTAGCAGTCCCTCCCAAGATCAGCTCTCATGGCCTACGTACTCTGCCGTAGCACGGCTGCCCTGCGCACACGTGCACTGCGTCCTGCCGTCCTGTCCTCTATAAAGCCGGCCGTGCGCGCCTTCCGTCCAGCCGTGTCACCCCGCACTTGTCTCTCTCCCACCCAACTTGCTCCCACCACTACTACCACCACCCGCCATTACTCATCCAATCCAACCATGGCCGCCAACAACAACAACGACAACCGCCCGACCGGCCTCGTGGCCACGTCGGGCATCGAGCTGCTGACCACCGGCACGCCCAACGGCTACAAGGTCTCGGTGCTGCTCGAGGAGCTAAAGGAGGCCTACGGCATCGACTACACGTGGCAGGCCATTGACATCAGCCAGGGCATCCAAAAGGAGGGCTGGTTCGTCAAGCTCAACCCCAACGGGCGCATCCCCGTCATTGTCGACCACGACCGGGGCGGCCTGGCCGTGTTTGAGGGGGCCGCCATTCTCAACTACCTGGTGCGGCGCTTCGACACGGACCGTCGTTGTCTGTTTAGCTTTGACGCGACCACCGAGCCCGACCAGCTGGCCGCGGCCGAGTCGTGGATCGCGTGGCAGCACGGCGGCGTCGGCCCCATGCAGGGGCAGGCCAACCACTTTGTGCATTTTGCTGCCGAGAAACAGGGCCAGGAGTATGCGGTGCAGCGCTACGTCGGCGAGACGGAGCGGCTGTACGGCGTGCTGGAGGCGCATCTCGCGGGCAACGGCAACGATGGAAACAAAAACAGTCGTGATTACGTCGCCGGCGCCGGCCGCGGCAAGTACAGCATCGCCGACATGGCACTGCTCGGCTGGGCGCAGGCGCTTCCCTTTGCGGGCGTCGACACGGCCCGGTTCCCGCACGTCGAGGCGTGGCTGGCGCGGTGCCTCGCCCGGCCCGCCACGCAGCGCGGCCTCGCGGTTCCCAAAGTGGCCTTTTACGTCAACCCGGACGCCAACTTTCAAGAGTCGTTCAAGACCAAGCTGGCCGTGATTGACGAGGCCAAGAAAAAGTACAACTACAAGTACCAGTCGCCGTAACTCGAAGACAAGGAAACATGTGTCATCGACTTCAAGTCCGATACATTGTCATCCAGTGTTGAATGTCATCCATTGTCCAATGTGTCTTCCAATGTCGATACGTCTTCAAGTAAACAATATGCTGTCATCCAGTGTTGATACGCTGTCGTGCAATAACCAATGTCATCCAATGTCGATACGTCTCAAGTAACCAATACGTTGTCATCCAGTGTTGATACGTTATTATCCAATGTCCAATGTCGTCCAACTTCCTATGTGTAAGGTCAACACAACACAGCGTATCCGTCGTCAGATCACCCAACAGTTGCTGTCGTTTTTTATCCTCCGTCCGACTCGGTCATTGGCCCGTGCCAACGCCCCCGAGATCAAGAAAGTCCCTTGGGTCCAAAACCCGCCAGATCCGTATACAAAAAGACAAACAAACAAAATAGAAAACGATAAGACTCGCATAGCTTCACCGTATCCAATCCGGCCAGTCGCCTGGTCCTGGTATATATGGCGCCGTCTGTCGTTGCCGAAGCAGTGGGCCTTGCGTAGTCAAGGCAATGGACCGAGGGCAGTTCTATACCGGTTGGTCAAAGTCTGGTCCATCAACGGACAGGTGTTTGTAGAAAACATGTAAAATAAAAACATCCAAGTAGAAAGGAAATATGCAGAATTGATAATATAGAAAAAAGAAACTGTTTACCAGTAACGTCGCTCGTAGTCACGAGGATAGCCGTTCTCCCGGTGGTAGGCAGGCTCACGCATTGGGAACTCGCGCGGGATCGGCGGCCGGTCGTACGGCCGGTTGCCGTACGCGTCGCCCGGTGGCGGGTAGTCGCGGCGGTAGGGATCGTCGTAGCGGCCCCCGCGCGGCGGCGGCGGCGGGTAGTCGTCCATGGGGCCCCGGCGCAGAGGCGACGCCGGGTACGGCCGGCCGTCGTAGTAGTCGCGGCGCGGGCTGCGGTCACGGTAGTTGTCGCGGTAGCCAGCGGCATCACGGCGCGGACTGTAGCCACGCGGCATCGGAGGCGGGCCACGGCGGTCGTAGTCCTCGCGGTGTGATGGAAAGGGCCGGCGGCCGACCGGCGAGCGAGAACGACGGTGCTGGAAGCCCATATGTGTCTGGCGGTCAGCATCATCCCGTCGTCGGCGATCCCGCAGAGGGTAGGTAACTTACACTCGCTGTGCAGGTGACGACTTTGTCCCGGAACTCCTTTTGGTTGAGCTTCTCGATGGCGGTTGCCAGATCCTGGGCCGACTCGAACTCGACAGAGCTATATGGCAGTTGTCAGTGATTTGAATATTGGATGGGCTGGAAGAAGAAGAAAACAACAACTCACCCTTCACCAGACCGGCTGGTTTCGGCAAAGACCACATCCACGCCCGCTTTACGAGCAAAGTCTTTCAAGTCCTGTAATCCGAGTCCACGTGTAAGTTGAGGGTCCTCGGCATGGTTCTGAGGGCATGTGCCAGCGTCTGTGCTCGATGGGATGGTGCAGGAACAAGAACCTATCCTTCTCTAGGTCCCGGTCCGCAGTTTGACAGGATGCTTTCCAGTGACCAAGCCGAGAAGGATGTCCAGGGCAACAGAGACACCGCACGCATGCCAGTCCGCCTCCAGGTGAGAGAGAGAGAGAGAGAAGCCACAGGGGGAGGGCCAGGCCAAGAGAGGTTTTAAAAAAGCGAGCTGAACCCGGAGGAGATGACATGCGTAGCGGAGATGGTGACGTCAAGAGGAATCCTGGTGTGATTCTCTGTGGATGCAGCTTCCAAGACGCTCTCCAAGACGCTCCAGTAGACGGCTAACCCAGGCCACCACATATCACGGCATGACAATCAAGCTGCAAGGAACACAAAAGGGCTACTGACCTGCCAGGAGGTGTCGCTGGGGAGACCCGAGACCGTCATCCGGTGAGCCGTGCGACGAGGCCGCGGTGGCAGCCGCTCTGAATGGCCATAGGCACCGTTGTTGCTGCCACCGCCGCCACCGCCACCGCCGTGACCGAGCTCGCGGGGCTCCCGGGGGTTGCGGTTGCCGCCGCGTGCAAATTGTACTGTCAAGCGCATGTTCATGAACATTCTTCCGTCTGGCGCGAGTTAGTCGGACGAGCTGTCGGGGAGTCGTTTTGATTTATCATTTTCAGAACATACGGTAAGCTGGACAGTGTTAGCTTAAGCGTTCGTAAAATCAAAAGAATGCACCAAGGAGAGAACCTACCAGGAACAACGTCGCGGGCGTCCATGGCATCCTTGTACTCGATAAAGCCGAAGCCGTTCATCAGCTTGATCTCGAGAATCTCACCGGTGCCATGTTCGCCAAAAAAGGTCTCAATGTCGGCCTTGGTGACTAGTCATCCGTGTTAGCTAGGTCGAGGGAGCAGCCAAGGCTAGGTCCGCAGACAAAGACAGAGACGCGTAGAAGAGACCAAAAAAAGGCCGGAGCTGCAGCAAAGAATAAGTACCATCTTTTGGGAGGTTGCCCAGGTAGAGGCGTGTGTTGGAAACCTCGTTCCCAGAGGAAACCGGTGCCGGGGTGGGCGTCGACATGGTCGGAAGCGACGTAGTATCGCAGGGTCGTCAATGGGATCAGCCAGGGAGGAAAAGGGCGCGCGAGGGAGAGTTTGATGGAGCTGTCGCGATAGCGTCCTGGGGGGAGGAATGGAGGAATGGGATGGAGGGGAAAAGGCGTCGGATCGCAAAGCTCAGCGTGCCGCGCGGGGAGAGGCGTGCTGCGTGCCGCGTGTGCGATAAGGGGAGGCAGGCTCAGGAGAGATGTCGTATCAACAAGCGCGGGAATCAAAGTTGGAGGAAATGCTGGCCGAGGCGAAAGAATCAAAAAAAGGCAGCGAACCCAGTAGAAGATGCTTGGTTGGGATTGTTCGAATAATGCAGAAGCCGAGAGAAGCGAAACGCAAAGCAAAAGCAAAAAGGGGAATCGAACAAGAAAAACGAAGATGAAAGTACAATGTAAAAGGACAAAAGAGAAGCAGAAGCTGGGGTTTGCGCGTGGGAAAGAAAAGAAAAAGAGGCTGAGCGAGGGAGGACGGTCGCGATGAAGAGATGGATGGGCAAAAAAAAAAGGCGTTTGCGAAGGAGGAGACGGAGACGAAAAACAAGACACAGGACGGGGAAAAGGGTGACAGGGCCGCAAAAACATGCAACGGCAGCGGTGAATGTGGTGAATGGAGCACGCGTTCTGCTGCGGGAGTCTAGCAGGGTAGGTGCTCCTTGGGGGGAGGAGCTAAGACACACAGCTGCGAGAGGCGGACCGGGGGGGGGCGTGTGCGCGGAGGGCGGAAAGTGGGCACTTTGCAGGAAGCAGAGAAGAAAGGCAGGGAAGCGGCGCAAGAACGAGTTTGAGGGAAGCGTGGGGACGCAGTGCGCGCGTGAGGGGATTTTGTGACGACGATGAGGGCAGAAAGAGGAAGAACGCTGGGATGCGGTATTTGGGGGGGGGGGAGGGGGGGGGTGATGGTGATGTAATATAATGGTGATGGCCTGACGGAAGAGGGAAGAACGAGCAACAGGAGAGAGCGAGCAACAGGAAAGAGCGAGCAAGAGAGAGGAGGAAGGAGCAGGGAGGGGAAGCGGAAAAGCAAGAAGGAGCCGTCAGCGAACGGGAAGGCGCAAGCAGAAAGAGGAGAACCCGACGCAGAAAGAGCGAACCAGGCCGCGAGCAAGGTATGATTGGGAAAGAGAGAGCAGGACACGGCAGGGGTCTCTTGCTTGGCAGGCGGCATACGGAGTACGAGTATTGTGCCAGTGTGCCCAGTCGGGAAGGCGGCTCTTGCTTGCCTGCACGGAGTATTGTTGAAGATGACTAAGGCCGAGGATTGATATCAATCACACCCGTACAGAGTCCTCGTATATCACATATTGTTTCTGCATATCGGGATTGCATGGCGATTGCCCCGACAGCGCAGAACCTGGGCTCTGCGTGCAGCACCTGATGTAATGGCTGTACATTGGAGGTGGAGGACGGACGCCGGAGACTGCCTTTTCGTAGCATTGCATATTGCATACACATGGAGCAGCGAGGTCACAGAACAAAGGCGATGCGCACACAAATGTGCTCGTATCGTACTCGTACGGAGTAGAAAATAGAGAGCAGAGATAATATACTCGTATTCCGGACGCGTAGGAGCTAGTTATGCGCCTACTCGGGAATCATCACATCGACTAATGGCAAAATGGAAGAAAACAAACTTGGTTGGGCCACCAGCAACTGGAAAGTGGGGCGTTGTGCCGTTGCCCTGTGGAAGCGGTTAGTGTGTGATACAGTTGCGCGAGACTATCGCGCGGAATATGCACAGTCTCACCGGTTGCCGTTGCTGCGGCTTAACGGTTGAGTCTAAGACAGTGAGGCTGAGTGGGTGTGAATAGACGGAGAAGAAGACTTGGAAGAAATTAAGAGAAAGTCAAAATGAGTCTGAGGATTATGGAACTTTTCAAAAGAAGAATGATTTAAAATCAATAAATTCAAAGAAAGTCAAACAGCTCAAAACATCTTAAAGTAGAGCCCAAAGAAATCAAAAGAAATCAGTACTGCATTTTAAACAGATTGAACAAATCAATACAGATTCAAAATAAGATCAAGTAAAAATATAAAAAAAAAGAGCTCAAAAGAATTTCAGAGAAACCAAAAGGTAATCAAAAGTAAATCAAAAGTAAATCAAAAGTAAACCAAAAGGTATCAAATGAAATCAAAAGAAATCAAAAGAACATCCTATTATCAAACAATCATAACAACCAACGACCAAACGACCAAACCATGAAACAATAGAAATCAAACAATAGAAGTCAAACGACCAGTAATCAAACACTGAGAACAATAATACAACAAAACGATGATACGCCAAAACAATAATGGCAGTTGTATTGATTAATGTCACGAATCATGGTATCAAGAACAGGCTGGATCGCGAGATGGCAAGAAAAAGAAACAAAGAAGAAAGAAAAAGAAAGTACAACTCTGAAAGAAAGAAATCTCAAAAAAACCAACGCCATGCTATGCTCTCCCTGCCTACCCTAGCAGCACATCCACCACCTCGTCCAGTACGGTAAACATGAGATGGGCACTAAAGGTTAGCAGTCAAGAAGTTATACAACAATGAAAAAGATGAAGAAAAGAAAACCCACTTCAACCGGCTGTTGTTAAACGTCGCAAAGATCCGCCGGCTCGCCGCCTGCGCATTCACGCGCCCCACCACGCTGCCCGCCAGGTCCGGCACCAGCGTCGCCAGCATCAGCCCGGCCTCGTTGCGCGTGCGGGCCTTTTGCGCCGCTGTCCGGGGCGGCCCGCGCACGCCGTCGGCCGGAAACAGCGTGTCCTGCACCAGGCCCACGTACTTGAGGAGAGCGTCCTCCTCCTGCAGCAGCGTGCGCACATTCTCGCGCAGCTTGCGCTCAATGGTGCCGCCGAGCAGCTGCTGCAGCAGCACGACGACGGCGCGGCCGCGCAGCCAGCCGTTGCCGCGGTTGAGGTCAAACACTTCGAGAAAGATGTCGCAGATGGGCTTGACAAAGGGGGCCACGCTCTCCTCGCCGGCAGCCACGGCGGCCGCAGCCATCTCGGCGGCCGCGAGGGTGTCGTCGGAGGCGGCAGCCGTTCCAGCGGCCAGTCCGGCGGCCATCCCGGCATGTCCGGCATGTCCGGCACCGCCCGAACCACCCGACCCGGACTGCCCACCCAGCTGCGAGGCCGCAGCAGCAATCAGGTTCTGCCCCGCCGCAGACAGCTGGTCCAGCACCGGGATGCTGCCGAGAATGTCCTCCATGCCGTCGGCGACCGAGTCGTACAGCCGCGAGATGACGTCGCGCCGGTCGTCGTCGAAGTCGTCAAAGCCGGCCATACTTCCGGCTCCGGCTCCGGCTCCGGCTCCGGCTCCGGCTCTGTTTGCCGCCCCATCTGGACCGGCTCCGCCGCCGCGCTGACCATCCTCGAGCGACCCGAGCGACCGCTGCGACAGGAACCAGCGCAGCTCGCGGCTGCGGCACACGTCGGGCAGCAGCAGCAGCGCGCGCAGGTAGCGCTCGAGGGCGACGCGGCGCTTGGCCAGGAAATCGCCCTGCAGCTTGTTGAGCACGACGCGGCGCCGTGGGAAATCGAGGGCGCGCACCGACGGATAGCGGGCGCGCAGGCGCTGGTGCAGGCCCCAAAAGGCCGAGTAGCGACGGGCAATCGTCCAGGTGACGGTGGGGGGGTTGTCGTTGGTGGTGGCGGTGGCGTTGGCGATGGCATCGCTGCTTGCACTGCCCCCCCCCGTCAGCCGCTGCACCTCAATCACATACACGGCGTACTCCTTGCCCGTGTCGTCCTTGCCCGAGTGCACGTCCGTCAGCCGCACCGTCGCCCGCCCGTACAGGCTGCTGTCCGTCTCCTGCAGCACGTACTGCTGCCGCTGCAGCTCCTTGCGCCGGATCTCGCGCTGCAGGCTCGCCTTGGACTTGCGCAGGATCCGCAGCTCGGCCGTGTTGTTGGTCAGCTCGGCCTTTTTGAGAAGCGAGTCCACGACTGCGTCCTGCGCCGTCAGCCGGTCAATGTCGTCGGCCAGCACGGCAATCGCCTCGACGAGTCCGAGATCGCCCGGTGCCGCCTCGTGCACGTCGTCGTTCTGCTGGGCGTCGGCGGCCGATGCCGGGGCCGATCCAGTGTTGGTGGCTGCTGCTGCCGACGCACTGTTGGCCGCCCCCGCCGGCTCCAGCAGATCGCTACCCGCCAGGTCCGGCGAGTTGCTGTCGCCGCCGCCGTCGTCGTCCGACATGTACTTGGCCTGGTCGTCGCCAAACAGGTCGTCGTCGTCAAACACGCCAATGCGCGACGCTGCACTGACCAGCCCCAGCGACGCCAGGCTCGGCTTGCCGCTGTTGTCGCCGTGCAGCAGCACCGCGTGCTTGTTCGGGCCCAGGCCGAGGCCGAGGCTCGGGCCCGTCGATGACGGTGACGCCGCGTTGTCGTCGTCGTCCATAAACAGACTGCCACGGTCCGTCCTGCCGGCCTTCGCCGCTGTTACTGTTGATGCTGCCGCGCCGTGTTCTTCACTGCCAAACAGCGACGCCCGCAGATCCTCCGCCGTCGTCGGCCGCTTGTCCTCCATAATCGTCGTCAGCGCGTCTTCCACTGCCTGCACCACCTTGGTGTCAGGCACGCTCGGGTCCGGTCCGGTGAGGCTGTGCACCGACTCTGCCATCGGGTCCTCGCGTGGTGGCAGATGGCTCGTGCTGCTGGCGAGGTTGCTGCGTGAGCCGCCACCGCCGCGCGGCAGCGTAAACAGGTCCGCATCGTCACCAAACAGCGGCGACGACGTGCCTCCACCACCACTACCACCGTCCAGCGACCGCCGCACGATCGCGTCATCGTTTGCGTTTGCATTTGCGTTTGTATTTGCCGCCGCTCGGCGTATCGCATCGTCGTTTGTCCGTTGGCCGGCCGACATCGACGAGACCGACGAGTGCACGCGAGGCAGCCGACGATTGGGTTTTGCCGACACCACCGCAGCGGAGGCGGAGGCGGAGGCGGAGGCGGAGGCGGAGGCCACTGCTGCTGCTGGCGACGGCACGCGCTCGACGGCGGCCACGGAGCCCGTGCGCGTATGCTTGCGCTGCTGTGCCGCCTCCTCGGCCGCGAGACACTTGTAAAACAGGTCCGATTTTTTAAAGCTTGCAAAGTGCTTCGCCTTCATCTCGTTGAGCACCGCCGTCTGGCACCGCAGAATTGCCCGCCGCGCGCCGTAGTACTGCCCCGGAGTTGCGCCGGCCCCAGCTGCCAAAAAGGCCCGCACTGCCCGGCGCGACGCCGCCGAAATGTGCAGCTCCGGCCGTGCCAGGTACGCCTGGTCGATCTGCGCCAGGTCCAGCCGGTCAGACTCGGTCCATGGCGGGTACACGGTCGCGTCCTTGTTTGCCTTGTTCGCCTTGTCGCCGTTATCATCGTCGTCGTCGTCGTCGTCGTCTTCTTCCTCAAGCGGGTTGCGGAACCCGTCCACGACCAGCCAGAACTGCACCAGAGGCAGCAGCCGCTGCCGGTCCATGTACTCCATGAAGTACGACAGCGCCGACGCGTCCCGCAGCAGCTCGGCCAGGCTCGCCGTCTCAAGCCGCGACACGGCAGGCATCGATGATGCGGCCAGTGGGTTGCTACCGCCACCGCCCGTGCTGCCATTGGCCGCACCATTGCCGGTGGCACCGTTGGCACCGCCCCCTAACCCCAAACTTCCCGATACTCCCGCAGACGGCCCATCGCTGCTGCCACCCGCTCCCAAGCTCTTGCCGCCCCGGACACCGCTGCCACTGACACTGCCAGACGTCAGCTGCTGCACCTTTTGGTCCAGCAGCCGCTTGCTCATCTCCAGCCGCCGCAGGTACACCACCAGCTCCGGGTTGCTGCCGTTGCTGCTGCCGTTGCCGCTGTGCAGCTCCTGGATCTGCTGCTGCGAGTCCCGCTTCAGCTGGCTCGCCACCTCGCTGCGCATCCGCCGCGCGTCCGACAAGTTGTTTGTCTTGCGGATCGCCCGCACAAACCGCTCGAACCGCCGCTCGCTGTCGCCGAGTGCCAGTCGTGGAAACGTCGGTGCTGCCACCGCCGCCGTGGTAGTGGCACGGCTACCGCTGCTGTTCTCGTGCGCCTTTTCCGACGACACTGACGCGTCTCGGCTGTGCCCGCCGTGCCCGCCATTCCTGCCACCACCACCGCCATTCCCCAGCACCGCCGTCGATGACGCGTGCTGGTCCAGCGCCGCCCGCAGCCGCCGCACCGTCGACCGGTCCTGCAGCATTGTGCGCCCATAGTTTTCCATCAGCTGGTTCCACGTGTCCGGCTCCGACAGCGTCTGCATCAGCGGGTACAGCACGGCGCACGCCACAATCTCGCGCACCAGCGTCGCTACGGGCCGGCTCGCCAAAAAGCTAGCCGGCAGCAGCGCCGGCAGCAGCCGCGCCCCCGCAAGACGCCGCAGGTACTCTTGCTGCACGATGCGCGTGTTTGTGTCCGAGTACGACAGCTGTGCCGCCGGGTGGAGGCCGGGCGTGGGCGTAGTTTTCTTATTGCTAGTATTAGGGGCCGCCGCCCGCGCCTCCCGCAGCTCCCGGTACTTGGCCGCAATGGCCAGGTCGAGCTCGTCCGACTCCGTCACCGACCGGTTGAGCTTGCGGCCCCGCACCGCCCGCTCCGCCTCGTTAAAGTCGTGGAAGTGCGCCGTCAGCAGCGGCACCAGCCGGCTCGTAATCACCTCGACCACGTCGTCCATCGCCAGCAGCCGGTCCCGCAGCGCGCCCAGCGCCGCCCGCACCGCCATCTCCACCTTGCTGGGGAACAGCCCGTTGATCGCCGGGTTGGCGCTGATGTTGCTGTACCACGACCGCACATTCTGCTCCAGGATGCTGCCCAGCAGCGTGTCGATCGCCGCCGACATGCGCGGCATCGGCGCGTACAAGGGGTCCGGCCGGTATTCGAGGTGCGCACGCAGGGCCGCCCGCTCACGCGTCCAGTGCCGGGGTGCCACAAAGGCCACCGGCGGCCGTGTTCGCCGAGGCGGGTTGATGGGCGGCCGTGAGAGAGCAGACGCCAGTGCCTTGGCCCCGGCTCGTTTTATCTGCGTCTGTGCCGAAGCTGGCTCGGACGTGGCGTAGATGGGCACCCGCACACACACGACCAGGGCCAGCAGGCCGACACATGCCAGGAGCGCACCGGCCACGATGCCATGGCCGGCAAATCGAATCGCCGGGAACCAGTGTGTTGCATAGCCCCAGGCCACAAACCCGGCCAGGCCAGCCAGCAGGACGTCGCGCGCCCGCAGGGCCATGGCCGTGTATTTTCTCGGAGAAAGGAGGAGGAGGAGGGGTCTCGTCTATCGCGGTTGTCGTCGTCGATCGTCGTCGGGCATGGTCGTCGTGTTGCTGTATATCGGATGCGATGCGGTCGGGGTCAGGAGGGACAGTGCAACGTCAGTGGCTGACATGTGTACTTGGTAGGGACGGACAGGGGTTCTATATCCCACTATAATTTGGGACCTGTTTGCTGGCACGGGCCGTTTGGAACCCCACCAACGCACTGTACTTGCTCTGTACTTCGTATATCCAAAAAACACTCCATATTCCTACAAGCTTACAGTGACTACATAGTCAAAACTACTTTGTAAACACGCGTGGCATTAGAACCCCAGAATTCCTGTAGGTATGTACATTGCAGGCGTCGGTGGCCTTGTTTATTAGAGAAGCGAGTAGTTGCTTCGGGGACATGAATATGCGTTCCGCCGCGGCCACTGACGGGCTGCCGATGGATGAGATGGGTCTTTGAACAGATTGGCCAAACAAACAATCAAAACGTCAATCAACGCCGCGTCCATTGTATGTTGATGCTCCGAGCTGTAGAAATCCGCAAAACAGGAAGAAAATCAGGCACAAGAGGAAATGGTCGTAACGGGCCGTGGCCAAGCCTATGCCTTGATGGCGTACTTGCGCTGGAACATGTCGTCAATCTCCTCGAGGTAGTAGGTGCCAGGGGCAATGTTGGCGACCTCACCCTCGGGCTTGTAGCCCTTCTGGAGGTGGGCCTTTTTGCGCAGATCGCAGAGCTGGGTTGTTAGTTGTCTTGTTATCTTGATATAACGTATAAATAGGAAAGAGGACATACCGCATCAAAGGTGGCCGGAGGAACGGCGCGGCGGGCTGCCAGACGGGCCGGAATGTCGAGCGTCTTGGCAATGGTCTCGGTGCTGTCACGCACGCGCAGCGACAGGAACGTGGCCGCCAGACCGGAGCCGTAGCTGAACAGACCGAGGCGCTTGCCCTGCAGGTCCTCCGACTTGGTGTAGCTCAGGATGCTGGCAAGACCGCCCCAGACACTGCCGCAGTACATGTTGCCGACGTTGGTGGCCACCTGGATGCCGCCGTTGACACGCTCCTGGAACGTCTTTTTGGTCAGGCCCATAAACGTCTTCTCGACAACCTTGTCGGTCAGAGACTTCTCGTAGTCAATGTCGCGCACTTCGGCCGGCACATCAGCAAACAGCTCGCTGCTGGGGTTGGCGACGTAGTCGTTGTACAGCAGGCGCGCGTAAGACTTGGCCACCAGCTTGCACGTCGGGGCGTGGAAGGCAACGTAGTCGAAGCGGTCCAGGGGCACCTTGGGCTTGGCCGCCTCCGAGGCGCCGTTGGAGCCGTTGGCACGCGCCAGCAGCGTGGCTTCGCGCTCGTTGTACGCCTTGTAGGCGGCGTCCAGGGCGCGCGTGTAGCAGGTAATGGAGTAGTGGCCGTCGACGTAGGGGTACTCGCTGGTCAGGTCGGGCTTGTAAAAGTCGTAGGCGTGCTGCATGAAGCTGCCGCGCAGACCGGGCTCCAGCACAATGGGCGCGTCGGGGCCAATCAGCATGGCCACGGCACCAGCACCACCCGAGGGGCGGGCGTTGCCCTTGGCGTACAGAGCAATGTCGCCGGCAACAACAATGGCGTCGCGGCCGTCCCAGCCGCTGGACTCGACCCAGTTGACGGCGTTGAGGACAGCGTTGGTGCCGCCGTAGCAGGCGTTGATGGTGTCGACGCCCTCAATGTTGGTGTTGTCGCCAAACAGCTGCATGAGCACCGACTTGACCGACTTGGACTTGTCGAGCATGGTCTCGGTGCCGACCTCGAGGCGGCCAATGGATTTGGTGTCGATCTTGTACTTCTCCAGCAGGTTCTTGGTGGCCGTCAGGGCAAACGAGTAGATGTCCTCGCGGTCGTCGCAGAAGCTCATGTTGGTCTGGCCCAGGCCAATGGTGTACTTGCCAGTGCTGACACCGTCAAACTTTTCCAGCTCAGCCTGCTCGACATACTGTTTTTTGTGTTAGCGAGTGTGCGGGGGGACACGTCTTTGCGGACACGACTTTGCGCCAGGACGCGACACAACACAGACAACACAGAGATTGAAACCAAGCATTGTGGCATTGTATAAACCAAGCAACAAAGCAAAACAACAACTGACATGCAGCGGCTTCTGCGCTCAAAGCATTGGACCTACCTGGCTGGGAAAGTAGAGCTCAATGGCCTTGATGCCAATGTTTGCAGGGCGGGTCGACATGGTGGCAGAGGGGGTTGGAGGGGGGTGTTGAAGAATTGGAGACGGTTCGTGGTGGTTTGGGGGGGGGGGAATAAAGAGAGAAGTCGAGAAGAAGCAAGACGAGACTCGGGATGGCAGGAGATAAGAAGTGGACGAGAGGAGAGAAGAGAGAGAGAGATCAGGAAAAAGCAACGTAAAAGTAAATTTCTAGTAGGGGGACAATTGTTAGCTAAATTAGATGAACTAATTTCGGTAGATTCCCACAAAGAGAAAAAGAGCTTTGCTTTGACGAGGCCGTTGTGTGCACCGTTCACCGCTGTTTACACCAAGAGGACTAGGGCCGTCACTCATGAGTAGTGCAGCCAGGGGTTTGCGCTGGCGAGGGGCAAACAACAGATCTTGTTGTTGGCGAACGCTGACACGACCATGAGCACCGATACGGCCTCGAAACGGCCAATCAACAGGTTGAGCAAAAGGCAATGCATGTAGACAAAATCACGACAACATGGTCAGAGGCAAAGCAGAGGCAGAGCAGGAACAGAACAGACGCAGAGCAGACGCAAAAGGGGGGTCCAGCACACAACAGACGAGGGAAGAGTGCAGAGGTCCACTGTGATGGAGACGTGACACTGCAGAGGATAACGGGAAGACGCACTTGTACCTGGACGGGCAGCTGAGATAAGAGATAAGAATAAGACCCCTGGACGTAGGACTTGCGAAGCTGGAGACAAAGACGACGATCGGAGAGAAGAGGAAGAGGATTTGCAGACGAGAGAAAAAGGGGCCAGGCAATTTATACGTACTTTGTACAGAGTGGTACGCTATTGCGTGAGAGCCTGCAAGAACAGAGACTGGGAGACAATGGCTGGAAAAGTGGATGAGAGGTAGGACTTGGAAAGATTGTTGAGGGTTGAGCTTGTGACGCAGTTGTCGTTGGAAAAGGAGGTTTGGCTTGCAGAGTTGACTATGGAGAGGTGAAAAGGTCAAGGTCGATATCAAGATCAAGGTCAATATCAAGGTCAATATCAAGGTCAATATCAAGGTCAAAGTCAAGGTCAAAGGTCAAAGGAGGGGAAGGGCCATTCATGCGCAGTCAATGGAGAATGGCAGTTTTTGGGGCCTCGTCCTTCCGCTTTTGTCTTTTCTACGCTCTACCTACGACGCGCACATGCCAGAACCGGCGACGTACATCTGACCATCGGCCGATACTGGCCTAGAGAGAGGGAAGGGGCGACCGGCACCTGCATATATTCCTTGCATTTGCCTTGCATTTTGCGTAGCACAGTTCATCCTACTTTGTACATCACGGAGAACAAACGGCAGGAGCGATCGGGTCGACGAACGATATCGGCGGCACGCCAGGCCCAGGCAGAAGCGTACTTCCCTAGCCCGGTCGTCGGTCGTTTCTTGCCCTCGACACGTCTCTCTACTCCGTAGACTCCACCCAAATGGGCAAGGGAAGGCGCAAACTCGACCTTGTGCCCGTCGTGGAGGCTTGTAAAAGTCCGCAAAGTGCTCCGTACGAGTCTTCGTACTCGTACTGCGTACCTCTGTGGAGACAGATCTTGGGACAGCCATCTTATCTGATCATCTTACGATGCTAGGAAGAGCGATGGCGTCAGCTTTTTCCATTTGTGCCGTCTTGGCTTGGTCGTTGCTTTATGTAAAGGTTACGTTTTTTCAAGTGTACCGAGTCCTCCGTAGGAGAAGTTCTCGCGAGTAAAGATTGAAAAGATTAAGAATGAAGAGAACGATCAAAATAGACTGTTAAAATCCTACCAGCCACATCAGACTTGCAGGTACACGACAAAGTGCATCCTTTCATATTACTGGATCGCAGCACACCAAAAATGTGTAGGCTTGTCATTCGACAGCCGTCCTCCCTCTCACCATTGGCCAATGCTGTTCTCGGTATGATTCATGCGAGCCCTTACAATGTACCCATATCATTGATTGAAAAACAGAAACGTAACATGACATGATCCAAACACTCATAGGCAATCGTTGGAACTCGCACCCTGAAACGCCATGCCGATAAGTCAACCGTCAACCCAAACAATGCATGATACTGCTGCTGCGCATGGCCACGTCCACGTCCACGTCCACGTCCACGTCCTAGACCACACGCTCAGCTGGGCACTTGCAGGAACCGGTCGTAGTAGCGGTCGAGCCACTTTGCCGCCTCGATGCCCGACTCGTCGAGGCCCGAGTCCCAGCGGCCGACCGAGCCCACATAGCCGTCGGGACGCACGTTGACAATGGCCACCTCGCCAGGGCCCAGGCTGCCGAGCCACTTGTTTGTGCACAGCGAGCCGCGCGTGTCGAGCCCGGGCACGTCGTCGAGGTAAAAGGTCCAGCGGCTGTCCTGCAGCAGGGGCGGCAGGTCGGAGATTTCGATTTCGTTCTTTGGCATGGTGGCTGGGGAGTTAGACGACAAGACAAAAAGAAAAAGCGAAGAATTAAACAAGACTTACTGATCAAGGCAAAGGTAAACAGGTGGCTGACTGGCGTGTACCGCTCAGGCCGCAGGTAAATGTCCTCGGGTGCCGGGAAGCGTGGCTGCAGGCCGTATGAGATCTTAGCCGCGGCCGTCAGACGGTTGACCAGCGAGTCGGGGGCCGACAGGGCGTCGAAAAAGACATCGAGGAACACGCGCGACTGGTGCACGTCCCACATCAGCAGGTAGATGCGGAACTGGCCCAGCATGGGAATGTCCAGCTGGATGTCGACGGGGTTCGAGTCCAGGTACCGCGTCACCTTGGCCGGGGGGAGCAGGCAGCCCGGCTTTGCATCGCCCAGCGCCCATGCCGGCTGTGGCTCGCCCATGACACTGCCGCCACCGACACCGACACCGATCCCGCCGCCGACACCGATCCCGCCGCCGACGCTGCCGCCGCCCGACGAGGACCCGCCCGCCTGCGACTCGTCGACGACCATGTTGATGGCGTTCTCGCTGTACTCGGCACCGATGCCCGAGATGAAGCGCACGTTTGTCTTGAAGTTCTCGGCCAGGGCAACGGCGTCGCCGCCGGCAATCTGGTTGGCGTGCTCGTAGTCAAAGTTGACCAGGTCGAGCGCAATCTTGCGGCGCTCCTGGTTGTAGCTCTCGAGCAGGCTGGGCTTGGCCAGGCCGCGCACCGCCAGGTTGAGCTTCCACGCCAGGTTCCAGCCGTCGTGCATGGACGTGTTCATGCCCTGCGCCGACTTGGGCGAGTGTGTGTGGCTGGCGTCGCCGGCCAGAAAGGCGCGCTGGTGGTTGTCGCTGAAGCGGCTGGCGACGCGTTGGCCAATCTGGTAGCGGCCGAACCACTCAATGTACTTCCACCGCACGTTGTACGGGGCCATGATCTCGCGCGCGCGCTGCATGACAAACTCCTGGCCAAACTCGTGTCGCGTGGCCTTGGCACTGCTCTTGAGCTCAATGTAGAGGCGTGTCATGTTGCGCTCGCGTGGCACAATGAGGATGGAGCCCAGCTCCTGCTGGTAGACGAGCGTCTTGGACCAGATGTCGGGGAAGTCGGTGTCGAGCTCGCCGTCGAGCACGCCCCATACCGCTGGCTGGGACATGCCGACGGGCTTTGCCTCGGGAATACTCTTGCGCACCTTGGAGTGTGCACCGTCGCCTGCTGGTCAGTGGTGTACGACTACAAGAAAAAAAGATGCAATCACTTACAGCCAACAAGGTATTGTGCCAGCACGATTCTCCGGTCTTGGGTGACGTTGGTGCGGCAGTTGATCTGCAGCGGGCCGGCACCGGTCTTAGTGTCGCAGGCGCTGTAGGACTCAAAGGCCGTGTTTCGCCGGACGTCGAGGCCGCGCTTCTTCAGGTCCTCGAGAAAGAGGTTCTCGACCATGCCCTGGTGGACCAGCAGGATGTAGGGGTCGAGCACGTCAATGACGGGTGGGTAGTGCACCTCACGGCCGAGCCGGTGCAGCGACTCCTCGGGCGTGCCGCGCCAAAACGCAATGTCGTAGACGCGCACGCCGCGCTGCAGCAGGGGGTCTGCGAGGCGCATCTGGCGAAACGTCTCAATGGTCTTGGGCTGCAGGCCGTCGGCCCGGCCGACAGGGGTGGGGTCCGCGCGATCGTCAATGACCTGCACCTTGATGCCAAAGCGTGCGAGGTTGGCGGCCGTCATCATGCCGGCGGGACCAGCACCGACAACGCAGACCTGGCAGACCTGGGGGGCCTCGGGCATGCTGCGCAGCATGGTCAATGGGTCGACGCAGGTGTCGGCGGTCATCGAGGCAGCGACGCTCGTATCGGCCACGCCGTCCATATTGACATCGGCACTGCGGTCGTCGGTATCGGGTGCCATGGTGTCGGAGTTGGGGGGAGAGAAGAGGTAGAGGGAGGATGAGAAGTTGACGATGAGAGCGCTGAAAGCTCGGGAGAGCTTCTACCGAGACGAGTTTTCGAGGCAGGCGGCGACTATTCGCAAAGTGCGGAGGGAGAGCCGGGATTGTAGAAAAAGTGACGTAGCCGGCTCGTGCTCGAGATGCTCGACTGGACGACTCGACGTTGACGAGGGACAAGGCAGAGGCGGGACGTCGACACTAAGAGGGGCTAGGGCGACAACAAAAAGACCGTCGAGGCGGCGACGCGAGTGCAAAGGACCGGAACGGAGGGAGCAAGGCGGCGCGGAACGGAAACGGAAACAGCGATCCTGAAACGAACGAGCTGAAGATGTGTAGATTGTAATTGTGAGACGGTCACTGTTTGCACTGCAGTCGCAGTCGAAGTCGCAGTTGCAGTCGTGGGCGTAGTCGCAGTCGCGATCGCAACTGGGTCGCAATGCGGCAAGGCTGCCGATTCGGCACTTGCTTGAGAAAATGGGTTCGGCGTCGGGTTGCTGGAGACGAGCAAGGCGGGACGGGGTTGTTGTTTCCGAGGGGGGGAGGGGGGGAGGAGGAGAAAGGAGGCACAGCACAAAAGCACAAATCAGACGTCGAAGCAAATAATGGGCGCGCGGTGGGCGCGGGAGGGGCGCGAGGAAACAACGCCGACGGCAAGTGCGAGGGCGAGGGCGGCAGACTTGGCTGGCTGGAGGAGTCACGAAAAAGGCGCGAGGTCACAAGGGAAAGAACGATGAAGCGGTTGGGGTTGGGGTTTGTGGCAAAACAAGAAACAACAGGAGAGAAAAAGGAAGGCGCAGGCGGAGGCGTGTGGAAGGTGCGATGGATGAGGATACGATAGTTGCAGCAGCAGCAACAGCAGGAGCAGGAGCAGCAGCAGCACAACTACTATTACGAGTATTCGTACTTGCTGTACGGAGTACTGCGGTATGCGGTACGGCACAAGGAAGGCAAAGAAACCAGCGGAAAGCCGACACCGCCCACGTACGAGGCAACAAAAAGAAGAGTACGAGTACTGGGGCGGACAGTGCGCCGAGGAGACAGGCCCCAAAGACAAAGCAAAAGACGCAGGCCGACCGGGCAAACATGCGCGGCGGAGGTTTGTCATGTCGCCATGTTCATTCGATTCTGACGAGGATCGACTGATGTGGTCTGATTCGAACAGCTCTGGGCCGCACTTCGACCGTGCTGGCACGCCATTGGGTGCATTGGGTGGCAGGGGGGGGGGGCGGCGGGCTAGCGCGAGGGACGAAACCAACATGCGGTAAACTACCCTGGCGCGACTATTGTGGGGCGGCACTGCGCCCAATTCGTGACTTGTGTGTGTGCGTGCGAGCAGCTGGGTCAGATGGGAAGGAGCGAACGGGACGGCACTCGATGGCAACCATTGGCATCGTGTGCCTCCTTCTTCTTTTGGTCTGTCTTACTCTTTCCGTCTGCGTGTGCCTTTCCCTGCGTGTGTCTTGCTCTCACTTACGTGTATTAGCTAAGCACGCTCGTAACCAGACAAATAAGACGGCGGCGAGGCCTGGCCCCAACAGCGAGTGCTCGTATGGCGCACTCGCGCTTTTCATAGCGGGGTTGATCCGACAGACATCAGACCATTTCTTCACCCGCAGCCCCCCCGCCCTCGCACCACCCCACCGCCGTCCTGTCACCCCTTTCCAGATCGGGCTTCTCTTTTCTTTTTTTCTTCTTTTTTCTTCTACTCCGTACGAGTACGAATTTCTTTTTTTCTACAGCGACGATTTGCAGTACTGCTCGGTTTTATCGTCGTGCCGCTTATTCCGTGAGGCAAGCTGTACTCGTACTCGTTCGTAATGAGTATCTGCACAAAGATCAGCATGCCGTGCCACGTTCCCGCGAGAGTGGAAGACATTCGTCATGTGACGTGTTGACCCCCATCCAAGTGGACATGAGCACAGCTGTCCACGGTCGTCCACACACATTTTCTTGTTTTTCTCTTTTCTCTCTTTTACGAGTAGTCTGTTTCGTCGTGCTCCAAGGTTGCATTGGGCACATGGCGCCGTTGTACTCGCACCGTTTCATAAGTCGGAAGGCAGCATGACAAATATATCGTAGCTGAGACGATGCATAACAGCTATGAAACGGGGAGGCAAAAGGCAAAAAAAAAAAAAGGCCAGAGAAGAAAAGAAAAGACGCATGACTACCGACATAGCAATGACAGAGTCACAGCGAGAATAACCACGACGGGGGGCATGCTGGCAGCCCGACTGGCGGCACTGCCGAGACCACCCGGGGACTTGACCGGCCCGAGCCCCGTGGCCTGTTCGTTGCTGTCTGTGCCTGAGCCTGAGCCCGTGTCTGTGCCCTCGACGTCGACGTGCGTGGCGCTGCCCGGGGCGAGAAAGATGCCGACGGAGTTGGCCGCCGCGGCGTTGATCTGGTCCGGTGACAGCAGCGGGTTGTCCAGCTCGGCACACGACGGCCGGAAGCCCGTGATGGTCTTGGCGGACACAATGTCAATCGTGTTTGTCACGGCAATGGGCAGGTCAAAGATGGTGTAGTGGTCGACGTCGTTGAGGCGAAAGCTCTGGCGGATGGAGATCTGTCGGTCAGCGGGGGTTTCCTATACACTCGAAAGAAAGGCCGCCTACATTATATACACCTCGCTCCCCAGACTGGCCGCTGCCGACGAGACAGTCGGGCCACACCCAGTCGACGTGCTTGACCGTGCTGCCCTGCTCCTGGTCCATGACGGGGCCCAGGGCGGCGCCGTCGGCCGACGCCGTGCCGTTGCTAATGGTGAAATTGTGGTTGGCGTCGTAGCTGTACAAAAAGACGGTAATGTTGTGGATGCGGCTGGGGCTGTCGTCGGCAATGGCACCCGGCAGCGGCAGCTGGCCGTCGGCGGTGACATCGAGTGCGAGCTGGAGGGAGTCTGGGGGTCAGTCATGGCAACAATACTGCTATTCACTGTACGAGTACACTCACCACCTCCCAAAGGGGTGCCTGGCTGGGGCGCGTCCACAATGGCAAAGCCGGGCGTGTAGACCTGTCCGCCAGCGACGGTGAAATCGAGAGCCTCGATGGCGGCGATGAAGAGCACCAGCACCAGGCTGAGAGTGGTTGACGCCGGCGCCATGACTGTGCTGCTGCGTATATCCTGATACGGTCAAAGGTTACCTCTAGCACGAAGGCAAGACTATCGAGGCTCAAGTCTACGAGTACAGAGTACGAGTATATGTCAAGAGACTGTGCTTCGTCTCGAACCTTATTCGACTTGCTGCCAGGGTAGCAACTCCAGACGGTTTCTAAAATCAAACTCATCTCATGCCTTGACACAGGGATGCAACGTGGAAACAGCCGGCAGTCTTGACTGGGAAAGGACATGGGTGATGCTGACCAGATGATGCATATTCTGTTTCATCACAGGCAAAGTATGAAAATGCCTATTTGAACTACGGAGTTTGGATGCCTTTTTGAGCTACAGAGAACTCCGTACAAATGCCTATTTTAATCTACAGCCTGGCCGCCGCCGTCAGCTGGCCCGCCAGCGCCCCCAGCCCGGCACCGACCGACTCGCGGCTCCGCAGCGTCACCACAGCGGCCCTTTGCGCAACGTCGACCAGCTGCTCGACGCGCCCACCCTGGGCCAGTCCGCCCACCAGTGCCCCCAAAAACGTGTCGCCGACGCCGTTGACCGAGACGACGTCCGACACTTCTTCGGCCGGCCCGTACAGCCGCATGTAGACGCCGCCGACGGCCGCCTCGGTGTCATTGTGCGTCGCGTCGGGCCCTGCGTGCGGCGGCGCCCGGACCAAGATGTAGCGCTGCGCTGCGTCGTCGTACAGCAAGGGATCATCGCGCGCGAGCAACCGGGCCAGCAGCGCGCCCTGGCTGCCGAGCTTGGTCACGAGCGTCGGGATGTACGGCAGCAGCTGCAGCATCTGCTGGGGCACGCCGGCGTCGGTCAGGGCCATGCTCGCCAGCCGCACAAAGCGGTCGCGGGCGCCGGCCTGCATGCCGAGGGCGTCAATGACGCGGAACCACTGCGGGTCGTCGAGCAGGTAGCCGTGGTTGCGCGCGGCCGCGTGCATGGCCGCCAGCTCGTACTGGTTGGGCGTCGCGATGTCGACGAGGGGGCCCGGGAAGACGCCGGGGGCGGGTGTGTGTGCGTGTGCACTCTTGGCAAACAGCCGGGCCGACTTGGCCACCGACACCGGCTCAAAGGCCACCTGGGCCCCGTGCGTCCGCGCCGCCGTGATCCAGCCGCGCAGGCCCGTCGGGCTCCAGTTGCCGTCGACCACGAGCCAGCGCGGCGATGCCGCTTTCACCGCCGCCGTGCTGTTGCCGTCGCCGTGTTGCTCCGTGTCAAAAATGGCCATGTCGGCCATGGCGACGACCAGGTTCTTGTCCGCGCCGTTGACGGCAATGTAGTGGGCCGTGCGCGCAGAGGCTCCAAGCTGACGCACGCCCGACGTGTCGAGGCCGTTGGCCTGCATGGCGCCGAGCACCGTATCGCCGGCCAGGTCCTGGCCCACCATGGAGCAGAGCCGCACCCGGGTGGACGGGCTGATGCGGTGGGCAGCGAGTGCGACGTTGTGGCCGACGCCGCCAATGGTAGGCACAATGGAGGCCGGGTTGGACGTGTAGAGCTCGGGGGCCGGGCCCTTGCCAGCCTCGCCGGCGTAGTCACAGCTGAGGTCGAGGGCCACGGACCCGGCCACAAGGATGGCAGCAGGGCCGGAGCTGTTTTCGTTGTCTACTTGTACTGCCTTGCGAGTTAGCATGAGCGTGGTCTACTGGCGTGGCAATCATAGATAAACTACCTTTTCTGGGACGGGCACATGGGCGACTGGATATGACGTGGTGGATGGACTGCTATGTGTGAGTGGCTAGATTGACAAAAACAAAAAATCCTGGCTTCTTCTTTCCCCCCCAACCCTACCTGTCGTCCGCCATCAGGGCACTCAGGTGGACGGCCACCTTGGCCGCCCGCTCGACGTTGGACTGCACCAGCGCCACGTTGGCGGCCACGCTGCGGTCGTCGGTCAGCTCGCGGATGCGCCGCAGCACAAACGGCGTGTTGCGGTTGCCCGTGAACCCGCCGGCCGCCGCCTCGGCCACCGCCTGGTCCACGACGGCCTCCATCTCGGCCCGCGGCACCTCGAACTCGGCCGGGATCGCATTGGCAAACAGCAGGCCCGTTTCGATTTGAAGGCGCTCCTGGGCCCAGATGATGGCGGCGGCCTCGGCCTCGTCGGCGACGACCGACGGCGACGGCAGGCCACTCTCGCGTGCCCAAAACGCCGGAAAATCGACCTTGTTGCCGTGGCGGCCGTCGGCAAATGTCGCCACATACACGCCCTGCGTCTCGAGGTACTCGAGCGTCGCGGCAATGTCCAAGAACCCCTTGCAGCCGCTGCTGACGACGGCCACGCGCGTGCGGCCCAGCTCGCTCAGGTCGGCCGACACGTCCATGTGCTCGTGCCAGCCGCGGTGCACGCCGCCCAGCCCGCCCGTGCCAAAGACGCGGATTCCCGCCAGCCGTGCCAGCACCATGGTGCCCGCAATCGTCGTGCCGCCGTGCCGTGGCTTTTCTCCTTTAGCAACGCCCGGGCCTCGGCCCACCAGGTATGCGAGGTCGCGCCGCGACACCTTGGCAGCGCCCTCGTGGATCATTCGTTCCACCTCGGCCGGCGACAGTCCGACGCTGGGCACGCCATCCAAAATGCCAACGACGGCGGGCACGGCGCCGTGTTCACGCACAATGGCCTCGAGGCGCAGGTCCATGCCCAGCGCGCCGTGCGTGTAGATGGTCGACTCGAGCGCGACGACGGGCTTGTCCGTCGCCAGCGCATCCTGGACCTCCTCGGAGATGCTGAGCACCTTTTTCACAGCCGGCGACAGCGTGGCCGCTCGGTGGAACGGGCGAATCGCAGACAGTCGCGCCGCCGGCCATCGCCGCTGCTGTCTCAAGCTGCTGCTTGCTTGCCTCCACGCCGCATGCATAGTGCGAGTGGTGTGTTTATATCCAAGACGCTGAAAAGTAGCAGTGATTGGGAACCAAAAAAAGCACGAGTCTGGCGTGAAATGTGTAAATGCTGTTTGAGTTATCGCCGTCCGACATGCAGCGGCTGGTTGTCATGCATGCAAGATAGGCTGCTGTCCCGTTGGCGCTAACGCTGTGGGTGCAGGAGCTTGGCAAGCGCTGCCAGAGGCTGCACCAAAGAGTTGAAGTGCAAGTATCACGAGATGCGAATGTGATTATATGATTCAAAATACCCTTTCGCTCTTTCCGATTTGGTCCATCTGATTAGTATGTGTAGCCGGTAGATTATGGCAGGTACAGTGAGCGTTCCTGCTGTAGGATATCGGTCATCAGTCGCACCGATGCGGAAGGAACAAGCAAGCTTCAGTGAGTTTGTCCTACTACGAGTACTCATAACTCGTTTAAGACAACACCGGCCGTTTTCAAATACAGCATTCCATATACACAGTAGTCTTTATCGAAGAACCAAATGAAAGCAGTAAAAATCCAAAAGAAAGCACACACCAGCTGATATACCCTTTGAGTACTCGAGAAACCGTCTCTACGGAGGTATGATGGGTAAGTTTTACCCCCCGGTCTTGTACGGATGTTTTATGGGTACTGGATGACAGGGGGTACGTCGTGCCCCATTTACATTAATA
>JANSMC010000054.1:0-141351 GCA_029299015.1 Ophiostoma montium | reverse complement strand
GCCTTAACGATAAATGAGTGAATACGGCACCCGCTACTATATGGTTACTTACATATTTGTAGATTATGCACTTTTCGGCTATCATGTGATATTGAAATTGCACCCTAGGGTGTGGTCTTATATATCAAATTTGTGGTTAAATGGTCCATCTGCACTACCTCACCTATGCTCAACCGTAAATGGGCAGCTTGGCAAGTGGAAGAAAAAGGTGGAAGAAAAGGCAGACAAGGTCGCTAATCGGGACAATGTGGACAATCAAAGGCAAGGCCAAGGCGAGGCAATGCCAGACAACGCCAGACAACGCCAGGCAACGCCAAGGCAAGCTTATGAGGCGATTTGGCAAGACACCGCAGCTGCAGCCACACGAGGTGGAGCCTGGACTGGGTACTCGTAGAATTTTCGGCCTTTTCATGAAAAAGGGGCATGCCGTCGTAGCGGTGTCGGTGTGCCTGGTCGCTGCTGCGAAGCGGTGACGGGCTATGGCTATGGGGCGGGCTCGGCCGCGCACCGACTGCGATCAGGTTGTTGCAGTTTGCAGACATGTGCAAGCGAGGCTGATAAGGGGAATCCTCCGGAAGCACATCGGCATCTGTACTCGTATGAAACACGAGATAAGTGGAAAAAGACGGAAGATTGTGAGTCCGACAAGTGCAAGTGCGACTTTTGAGTCCTCCGTACAGATATGCAGTTAACTCGTATTCGCGAGTTTAATCCAAACGACAGCCTGATAAAGTTCACAAGATATGCATCCAAACGAGTACTCGTATTGTCTATCTCGGCAAGGCGATCACTGTCTGTTCCCTTTTCGGCTTTGGCCCGGCGTTTACGATTACTGAATACGGTCCACTACTCCACCTGCATTGCAATCCTTTAGAGTACTCATCCTTTATTGGCGGGCAGTACGGGATAGTCTTGTATCCATGACAGTAAAAAGCATCTATCTCACTTGCCAAGTTCGATACAATTCTCTCATAGCCGATAGAATGCGTTTGTCTTGGGCTGTGGCTGTGGCCGTGCTCTCATGTGATCAGCCCCGTGTGTCCATAAAATAGTATTTTCTTTGTTGGTTGGCATTGTGTTTTTCATACATTAGCAAAGAGGGTGGCGACGTTCTGATGAAGATAACAAAGAATTACAGTAATCAAAGAACACGCGATCAATATACGAGTACTCGTTGAGTAAGCACTCGTAAAGCTATTTTGATGGTCGAGCTTGAACCTCCAAAAATCTCTCATCAAACTATCAGTAGAGAAGCTTTTAAAAACAACTCATAATGCCAAAGCCTGGCATCATTTTGAATATAATAACACCAAAGTGCAAGCAGGTCGAAGCAACCAGCCTCGACACCGACAGTGTGGTAGACCCATAATTACCCGTCGATACCCCCACGCGATTAGCCGCGGGCTGGCTCAGCTGACACGATCTCGTCCGGGGAAGAATGCGATTACCTCGTCCGACAGTCTTTTAGTGATGGCTTTGTTAGATGGAAGCACGGGTGAAATCATCTCTGCATGTTCTTTCATTATTACATCTTCACCACTTTTGAAAACAAAGAACAAGCAGGTGGTAAAAAATAAGTACTGTGCGTGACAAAGGCACTGCACTGGTAGACTTTAAAGAACCTTTCGCCACTTAAGTGTTAGTTATGTATGCTCTTCATCTCTCTATATGTTCTCTGCCATCAACTCTCTGATTTTATTTTCTCAATTTTACTCTTCATTCTTCTCATCAACATCTCATCCTTCCATCACCACTCTACCGCTTATTAAAATTTCTTGACTCCAGACCTTCAGTCTATCTATCTTTGACTTTAGCTACCTCTGTCCATCTCACTTTGACTTCAGCCTCAGTCTATATCATTCTGACTCCCCAGTCTACTCACATCAAGTCAACACCCGACAAAATGTCCAACTTTAGTCAATCTACGCCTTACGGCGTCTCTGCAAACACCACCTTAAACACCACCATGACCACCGCCGCCTCTGCCATTACCGATTCCTGCCCACTCAACCGCGGCTTTGTCCCCCTGGACGTCTTGTCCGACGCCAACATCTGCGCCGCCAAACAGCAGGACGCCTACTACCGCAGCATCCTCGTCGGGCCTTCGGACCAGAGCCCCGTCCCCATTGGCGGCAACGGCGAGCGCCTCTACCACTGGCTGCCCAAGGGCAGGTCGATTGAGCAGCGCCGCGCCCAGCCGCACGAGGTCGGCCTGCACCCGGACAGCTGGGCGCCCTGGACACACCGGCCCGTGTGTGCCGAAAAGGCCAAGTACTGTGTGTTTTCGTCGGCGTCCATTCCGGGTCTGGCTGTCGGGAGCACGCCCGAGATTGTGGTCAACACGTTCACACCAGGATTGACTGATGACGATGGCGATGGCGATGCCAATATCGACACCAGCAGCAACACCACGCTCTTAACACCCCAAAAGAATGCCATGTACAACTCCAAGTGGGACTCGCTGGCCGGCGCGTTTAGCGACCGCGAGCTGGCCTACCAGGGCATCAGCATCCTGACGACGCCCGAGATGGCCGCGTCGTCGCTGCACCTGCACAGCTTCTTGCTGCACCCGCAGGCGCTCGAGGACTACGACCGGTTTGCGCGGCTGCCGTCGGCCTACAAGATCCAGCGGATCCCCGACCTGCCGGATGTCAAGCTTGTCAAGTCTGCCGAGGAGGTGGCCGAGGAGGTGGCCGAGGCCGCGGCCAGAAAAGAACGGGCCAACAAGGCGGAAGCTCTTGAGATGAACGAGAACGCAAAGACCAAGGAGCAGAATGAGAATGAGTTCCCTGACCCGGACGACGACGACGACGGTGCCGAGGGCGACGACTTTGGCGACATTGTCATTGCCGACGACGACGACGGCAGTGTTGACGATGCAGACAAAGAAGAGGCACCCTCCGCAGGCCACGAACAACCGACCGCACCGCAGCTGCCGCCCGACATCCAGGCCCTCATCAACAACGGCTCGCGCCTGATCACGCCCAGGCGCAAGCGGCCCGTCGAGCTGACGAGCTCCACGGGCTGGGGCGCCGTGGCCGCCCGCGACATCCGCGCCGGCGAGCCCATCATCATGGAGCGGCCCGTCATGATTGCGCACGACACGCTGTTTGTCGCCGGCGACGACGACATGGCCGTGCACGGCAGCCACCTGACCGACGACGAGGACAACCACGGGCTGGGCACCGAGTCGGTGGCCGTGCGCGCGCGCCTGTGGCAGGCCATGGTGGACAACCTGCCGCCGGCGACGGCTGCGCGCGTCCGCAGCCTGCACGTGCTGCCCAAGTACCGGGGCGATTTTGAGCCGCGCCCGCCGCAGCTGGACGCCATGAACCAGACGAGCAGCGAATACTATGATGCCGACTACGACTGGCGCAACGCGGCGTCGCAGCTGTCGCGCGCGGAAAAGGCCTTTGACAGCAACGCCTTTAGCATGTCCATCCACGGCTACCCGGTCAAGGGCCTGTTCCCGCGCACGGCCATCTTGAACCACGCGTGCCGGCCCAACACCGTGGCCAGCTGGTCCGAGCTGCCTCTGGTCATGACCGTGTATGCGCGGCGTGATATCGGTGCCGGCGAGGAGCTGACCATTGACTACCTGGGCAGCGGCGGCGACGACACGCTGACGCTCAAGGCGCGCACGCTGCTCAACGGCCACCGGTTCGGGTTCAAGTGCCAGTGCGCGCTGTGCCGTCTGCAGCGGGCCGACCCGGACGCGCGCCGCCGCTCCGACGACCGCCGCGACCGCCTCAAGTACGAGCTGCCCAGCATTGTGCTGTCGGCCATTAGCGTCGGCCGCCTCGACCTCGCGCTGCAGGCCATGCTCGTCGTGCGCGACCTGCTGACGGCCGAGGGTCTGCGCACGCCGGGTACGGTGCGCGAGCAGGACATTGGCCTTTTCGGAGGTCTCGAGTCGGACGCTACACAGGCGCCCGTCGCTGACGCGTTTGGCCCCAAGGGCGTCAGCGTCGCCCTCGGCCAGCTGCTGGCCCAGCAGGGCCGCCTCGCCGAGTCGCTGCCGTACCTGCGCGCGGCCCTGGTCGAGAACGCGTGGCGGTCCGTCGGCTGGGAGACGCCCGCCCAGGCATCGGAAAAAAGGACAGTGCTCGTGCTGCTGCAGACGGTCGAGGCCGAGCTGTCGCGGCGCGACCTGGCCGACGGCGGCGACGGCATTTCGTTTCTGACCGACGAGGCCGCAACGTCGGACGAGGACACGCCCGCGGCCGAGCTCACCGTGGAGGGGATCATGGACATTCTGGTGCCGATCGTCGACGAGATGGAAAAGGAGCAGCAGCAGCAGCAGCAGCAGGCTCGTGAAGACCAGGAGCAGTATCTGCAGTCTCTTGAGGAGGAGGAGGAGGAGGAGGAGGAGTAGATGTTTAATTTGGGTTTGATTTTCTGTTTGTCCTTCTTTCCTGTCTTTTTTGAATTAACTGTCTTTCTTTCCTGTTTTTATTTTCTATTCAATAAAATAAATACAAAATGAATAAAAAAATGAAAACAGTCTACGCCCTGGCCTGCACCGCCTCCCGCAGCTCCTGCTTGATCCGCGTAATGGTGCCCGCACCCCCGTACACCAGCCCCGTGTACACAAACGCCACGCTCGCGCCCGCATTCAGCAGCCGCTGCGCCTGCTCGCCCGTCGTCACGCCGCCCGACGCCATCAGCGTCTTGGGCGTTACTGCCGTCGCCGCCGCCGCCTGTGCGCTGCCCTCGCCAATCTTCAGCGCCTGCTCGTCCAGCCGCCGCCGGTACCGCGCCACCAGCGCCAGCGTCCGGTCGTACATGGCCGGCCCCGAGAAGCCGCCCGTCTCGGCCAGATTGCGCTGCTCCGAGGGCCGCAGGGACAGCTTGCCGGGCACGAGCCCGTCGCGCCGCTTGGTCGTGTTGCCCACAATGATGCCGTCGACGCCGCTGGCCCACACGGCCTCGCAGATGCCGTCAATCTGCGCGTCGGCGTCCTCGTCCGGCGACACTTTCACCATGACGCGCGGAGGGCGCGCCCGCCGCACCGTCTGCAGGCCGGCCGCCGCCGCCGACGCCGTCTTGCGCGCCTCGCTGACAACCGCCTCGAGAATGCGCGTCAGCGGCTCGACCGCCTGCAGGTCCCGCAACCCCGGCGTGTTGGGGCTGCTGACGTTGACCACGAGCATGTCGGCATAGGGCGCCAGCCGCCGCACGCAGTATGCATAGTCCTCGGCCACGGCCTGCACGTCGTGCTCGTCCGTGTCCTTGTTCTTGGCCACCTGCACCGCCAGCAGCTTGCCAGGACGGAGACTGCCCACGGGGACGTCGGCATTGCCTGCCAAGATATCCCCCTCGGTCAGCCCGTGCGCGCGCGCATACGCCCGCAGACGGGTGCGCAGCCGCGCGGCCATGGCGTCGGCGCCCACCGAGTTGAGCCCATAGCGGTTGACCATGCCCTCGACGCTGGGCACGCGGAACACGCGCGGCTTGGGGTTGCCGGCCTGGGGTCGCGGCGTGCACCCGCCGACCTCGACGACGGCCGCGCCCAGGTCAAACAGCACGTCGGGGATGTCGGCGTCCTTGTCGAGCCCGGCCGAGATGCCAATCGGGTTCGACAGCGTGTACGAGTGCTCGCCGTCAAACACCGTCACCTGCGTCGCTTCTATAGCCCCGGGCGTCGTCGTGTCGGTGCGGTCGCGCGGGTGCAGGCCCAGGCGGTACAGCAGCTTGAGCGCGGCCGTGCCGTAGTGGTGGGCGTTTTCGGCGTCGGGCACGAGCAGCCGCAGCAGCGGCGGCACGACGTAGCGGTGGACCGACGCGCGCGTGTCCGTGGCGTAGTAGTACGTGGCAAACAAGGTGGCACCGAGGGCCGTTGCGTAGAGGTAGGTGGTGAAGCCGGCGGAGCTGGAGTTGGAGGTGGAGGAGGCAGGAGACGGAATAGTTGCTGGTGGTGGAGGGGGAGGAGTTGTCTCTGCCACCGGCCGGGGAGCTGTGGCTGTCGTGGGTGCTACCGGACCGGCAGCAGCAATGGCCGGAGTGGTCGTGGTCGTGGTCGTGGTCGAGGTCGAAGTCGAGGTCAAGCGGACGGCACGGGGACGGAGCGGAACACGAGCCTGCCGCAGAAGCGGTGCCAACAAAGGCCGGGCACGCAGACAAGGAGCCATGGTGATGTATGAGTGATATAGAGAAACGAATGGCGGGCAATGGCTGTGGGAGTCGGGGAAGAAAGTGGTGATCCGATGTGTTGAGGTTTAGTGGGTCCACTCGTTGTGTTGTCATGGTCACGTGTTTCGTTCGCCGCATGTGATCTTGGCCTTCTCATGATGCTGGCGATCTCACGAGCGAACACTCTTGATTGATTTAGCGAGTTATTGAATTTGAACGATTTAGAGTATCATGATGAAAGCCACCCTATGGCTGTGACGGAACTCGAGACAGAGCAGCCGCAGAAGAAACTGCAGAAACAGCAGAAGAGGTAGCAGAAACAGAGGCAGTAGAAGCAACAGAAACGGAAGAAACAGGCTCGACTGCCTCAAAAGCTCCCTCCACCGCCGTCGCCTCGGCATCCTCCGCCTTCCGGTTCAGATACATCAGGTACGTCTGCCACCCAACGGCAAACACGCCCGCGAACAGGCTGCGGTACTCGAGCGGCACAAACGTGAAATTCACCGCCGTCACCGCCGGCCACACTTTGACCGAGTTGACCACGCTCGTCGGCACCGTCTGGCACACGCGCGTCCACGACGCGCTCACACCTTCGCCGGCCAGCAGCGCCTGCATGCCGAAAAAGTACGTGTTGAACACGGGCGTAAACACGACCTGGTTGATGGCGACCTTGGCCAGCAGCGACAGCACGCGCGACGACGCAAAATTGAAATTGAGGGCGAGCCACGTGAACCACAGGTAGCTGGGGATCGACGACATGCCGCCAATGGCGAGCGAGCGTGCCGTCCGGGTCGGGTCATAGGACCCATGCCCACGCCTGTTCATCCGCTGGACGGACATGTCGGCGCAAAAGGCAATGACGAGCGAGCTGCACACCTGCGTGACGTAGGGGCGGCGGCGCTGCGACCGGCCATAGGCATGCGCGGCGCGCGTCAGGGGGCCGAGGCGTTCCCAGAGGGGTCTTTTGGAGTCCGTAGGTGGCTGCTCATTAATCGGCTGCGATGGTGATGGTGATGGCTCGACCGGCCGCGACGGTGATGGCGGTTTGCTCGACTCGTGGCGGATCTGCGACGGCCGGCCGGCTCGCATCGGCTTTGCAATGGCCGATGTCGCCGACGACGCTGGCCACGGTCGCCAAAGACGCAACAATGCGTTCATGTATGGTTGAATAATATAGATAGAAAACAAAATGAAAGGAAGAAAAAAAAATATAGTCGACAAAGTCCGAAATCGAATTGCTTTTGAAATACGAACAAATCAGTGCTGTCGCATAACACGGTGACTACCAACTGTTGCACAATCGCTGGCATGTGCGCTTTTTTCTCAAACTCGTATCTAAAGTCCCGGGCCAGCACGCCATCGGATCTCCGAACTTTAACACGTCTTTTTGCCATTGGCCCTGACTATCTACTTTTAGCTAGCGTAGTAGCACTGCATACGTGCTGAGTACTCGTACTCTGTACTCTGTGATCGTGCATTTTACGCCACATGGATAAGCGAGATTGATCCAAGTAAGCTGCTGATTTGGTTCTCTGAACGAAATCAAATTCAAAACAGGCTCTTAACTTGGTTCTCTAATCGAATATGAAATCAAAACAGGCTCTTGATTCGGTTCTCTATTTTTTAAATCAAAACAATTCAAACACGCCATCTATGCAGGACGACCGTCGTCAAAGACAAAAACCAAGACAGACAGCAACAATCAAAATCAAAATCAAATGCTATCAGCCCAAGCTACACCCCACCTACACCACCACCTACAGCGGCCGCCGCAGCGGGTGCGCCTCCGTGTTCAGCACATACGTGTCCAGGCTGACCAGGTCCGGCTCGGCAAAAATCAGGTAAAAGTACTTGAGCGTCTCGGCCAGCCAGAAGCTCTCCATGCTGTCGGCCCAAGTGCCGCGCGGGTCCGTGCAGTCGCGCACCGCCGTGTGCGCAATGGGCGTCTGCGTCGTCGACACAATCGACACAAACATGTTCCACGCGCGGTCCATCAGCGTCGCGTCGCCCGTCAGGCGGTACAAAATAAAAACGCTCTCAATGGCCTCGGGCCGCAAAATGTACCGCTTGTCGTCGTACGCGAGCGCGCCCGGCGGCAGCTTCTTGTCGGTCACCCATTTGCGCACGGCGTCCAGGCTTGGCTGCCCCGCGTCGTCGACCATTTTCACACGATGCCGCCGGCCCAGGTTCTCGAGCCACGCCTCCTCGCTCCACGCACACGCGCCCGTCGTCGTCGTACTGGCACCGGCAGGGCACACGGCCAGCGTGTAGATCTCGGGCATAACACCGGCGGGCGCCGACTCGTAGGCCCAGAGACAGCCCTCGACCAGCTGGCGCGCCGTCTCCATGTCGTCGGGGCGGCCAAACACGCGCGCGCCCAGGCCGACCATGCCGCCGGCAAAGCAGCCCAGGTGCTGCACGCGCGGCACCGTGGCAATCTGGTCGAGCGGGATGTGGCCGTTGGCGTTCTTGTCGCCGGGAAACAGAATCGGCCGCGCGCTGTTGGTCAGGGGCCGGAAAAAGATGTGCTTGTGCATGGCGTCGAGCGACTTCAGGTACATGTCGCGATACACGGGCATGGCGCCGCCCAGCAGCAGGTACTCCTTGGGCAGGTACTCGTACAGCGAGTCGGCCATGCCGCCAATGGTGAAGCCCGAGCTGCCGGTAAAGTCGCCCTTTTCCGAGTCGACCAGCACCGGCCACAGGCCGGGAACGTTGGTGTGGTCCTGCTGGTCGGCAAACATGTCCATGATGCGCTGCACGGCGTCAAAGTACTTGCTGTTGCCCGTCAGCTGGCTCAGCCGCGTAAACTCGAGCGACAGCGACCCCAGCTCCGACACCAGCGCCGTCTTGTGCGGAGCCTGGGCCGCGCCCTGGCGCCGCGCCATCATCTTCCACCGCGTCACCGGCACGTGGTTGGCCGTGTCAAAGGCCACGTACAGCATGTCGCCGAGCTCCGTCGCTTTCGTCAGCAGCGAGGGGAACTTGCCGTCGCACAGGTCGTAGGCGGCCAGGAACCCGCCGAGGTAGCGGATCGTCGTCTCAAACACATTGACCTCGTCGCCGTCGGTCAGCGTGGAAAAGTCAATTCCCTCGGCCGCGTGCACGGCCGTCGCAAACTCGTCGTGCAAGCCCATGATCCACAGCGTGTCGAGCGTATCAACCAGCGTCGCCGACCAGCCGCCAAAGTGCGACGTCGCCGCGCCCTGCACGGGTTTCAGCTCGTCGGCCATCCACGCGTACCGCTTGTAGCCGTTCCACGCGTGCGTGAAGTTGTTGCGCACGTGCTCGAGCCGCGCGAGCCGCACGGCCTTGGCTTCCGGTGTCTCGGCCGCAAACGTGTGCTGAATCCGCGGGATGCTCTTGAGCGTCGCGGCGTTGGGCTGCGGCACCGGCCGCATGGCCTCGGGCGCAATCGGGTACAGCAGCTCGATCGACGCCCAGTGGAACTTGCCGTCGTCTGGCGGTGCTTCCTGTGCTCCTGCCGGTGATCCTGCCGGTGCTGCCGGTGCCGCGGCCTTGCTGCCGCCCGACTGTGCTGGCACGACGTCGACATATGGCTGCGAGTTGGACTGGAAGTAGAGCAGGCCGACGATGCCGCTGAGGACGAGCGCGACGGTCAACCGCCGTTTGCCCAAGCGCGAGGCCATTGTCAGCGGCGGGACTAGAAGAAGAACAGAAAAAGGAAAGAAAAAAAGGACCAGCCCTGATGCTGGTGGTGATGCAGAAGAAGAGGACAGATCAGAATCTTCCTCCCAGGCTGCCTGCCAGGAATACTGCCGGAAGGAGCAAGCACCTCGGTCTTCTCGATGGTATCGGCAGGGCTGACTGTAAACAGTGGAGCAATGTCAAGCTGGTCCAGCTGTCTCCGCATGCGTGGATCAACCCCGCTATTTACCAAGAAAAAAGGGGAACCCCAACAACACAGTACTCGTACACAGTTTACAGAGACGTATCTGCACTGTGGGTGAGGCTCGGCCAGGCTGAGGAAAGAGCCGTACTCGTACAACCCGATTGCAGCATAACCCCGCTGGCCGCATACGAGGACAAAGTGCGACATCACATCCACATCGACCTCAACTCTCCTCTGCGGTGTCGCGACATGGCACCACATGCGCCCGATGCACCTCTGTCGACGATGGCGAGCATAGCGTCGTGAACACTGCCTATTTTCTTTTTTGATACCCAATACGATACCCAGAAACAATTAATCAACCATCTGCCATGGACGACCAGTCGACGACATCGCAGACACCTCCTGTGGCTGCGGCGACTCCCGGCACGTCGCCGGCGGCCCGGCCTGCTGTCGGCTCGACGGCGCCCGGCATGACTTCGACGCCTTCGCCGCGACCGACACCACCGGCGCGGCCCCACCCCGCAGCCAGCCGACGACGCAGTGCTGCCACGGGCGACCGGTCGTGCATTGTCTGCCACCGGCGCAAGGTCAAGTGTGACAAGACGATGCCGTGTGCCAACTGCACGCGGTCGGGTGTGCTGTGCTGCTACCCGTCGACGAAAAAGGCGCCGCGCCAGCCCAAGACCACCATTGCCGACATTGCGTCGCGGCTGGTGCAGCTGGAGCGGACGATTGTGGCGATCGCCGGCAGCGAGGCCGGGGGGGACGCCGGGGGGGAAGACCGTGGTGGTGACGACGACGACCAGCAGCAGCAGCGGACTGTCAGAGCGCCGCCGGCGGCTGCTCACGCTGCTCCCGCTAGCAGCAGCATCACCGCACCACATCGCTCGGCCCACACGACGCCGCAGCCGTCGTTTGCCGACGACAACAACGGCCTCTATGCCAACACCACCACCACCACCGACTACCCTGACACCTACAGCGAGGCGGGCGTCTCGGCAGCCGAGGAGATCTTGCTGAAAAACGCCTACGCCAGCCGCTACATCAACGAGGTGCTGCTGTCGCGCGTGCTCGAGGAAGAACAAGAGTTCCGGTCGGCGCTGACGTCACCCAAAGAGTCCGAGGCTGACGACGACGCCGCCTCGTTTAGCGACGCGTCGGTCGCCGGCGAGCCGCCCATTACGCTGTTTGGCACGCTGACCACGCGCGCGCCGGCGCTCAGCACGCGCGGCCTGCACCCGTCCAAGGCCCACGCCGTCCAGCTGTGGCACATGTACCTGCAGACGGTCGAGCCCATCAACAAGGTGCTGCATGTGCCGACCGACGAGATCGAGGTGTTTACGGCCATTGACAGCCCGGACCGCATCGACCCGGCCTTTGAGGCTTTGCTGTTCTCCGTCTACTTTGCCACCGTCACCGTCTACAAGCCCGAGCAGTACCGCGCCACCTTTGGCGAGAGCAAGGCCGTGGCCGGCAGCCGGTACCGCGCCGGCATGGAGCGCGCGCTGGTGCAGGCCCGCTTTCTCGAGTCGCCCAGCCTGCGCACCCTGCAGGCGCTGTCGCTGTACTTGCGGTCCTGCCGCGCGCACAGCCCCGGCCGCGCCATCTGGATCATGTACGGCATGGTGCTGCGGTCGGCCCAGGCCATTGGCCTGCACCGCGACGGCGCCAACTTTAATCTGCCGCCCTTTGAAGCCGAGATGCGCCGCCGGCTGTGGGCGCACATCATCGGCCAGGACACGCGCGCCGCCGAGGACCACGGCATCGACATTGGCCTCGCCGACGCCGGGTCCGACACGCGCCTGGCCCTCAACGTCAACGACACCGACATCCACCCGGGCATGACCAGCCTGCCGCCGGCACAGCTGCGCTGGACCGAGATGACCATGAACGTCTGCATGCAGCGCCTGGGCGCCACGGCCGACTACATGACGCGCCTGATCCACGCCATGAAGGTGCAGGCTGCCGCGGCTGCCGCGTCGCCACCCTCAGGCTTGCCGCCGCCCGCCTTTTTGACCGAGGAGCGCCGCAGCGCCCTCATGGCCGAGCGCAACCGCTACGTCACCGAGCTGCTGCAGCACTGCAGCCTCGTCGTGCCCGTGCAGCGCGCCACCTTCAAGATCATCCGGCTGATCCAGCGCAAGCTCGACTTTGTCAGCCGCATCCAGCTGGCGACGCTGCTCGTGCGGTATGATGCGGGCGGTGCGGGCGGTGACTCTGGCGAGGCTGGCGACGACTCCGGCAACTCCGGCGACACCACTGCGCCCATGGAGATTGCCACCGAGGAAAACCTGCGGCGCGCCTGCGACGTCATTGAGCTGCACGTCGACATGATGAAGGACGACAAGATCCAAGACTTCCAGTGGTCCGCCGAAATGTTCCCCCAGTACCACGCGCTGCTCTACACGCTGTGGCACATGTGCGTGCGGCCCGTGCCGCGCGCGAACGAGGATGCCGCGCTGCGCGACCGCGTCTGGGCCGCCGCCGACGGCATCTTTGCCATGGAGGCGTCGCGCCAGCAGCGCCAGAGTGTCAAAGGCGGCAACGCCAAGTGGGCCGTGCTGGCCGTGCTGCGGGAGAAGGCGCTGCGGCTGCGCAAAGAGGCCGAGCGTGGCGGCATGGGTGGCAGCATGAGCAGCGGTGTGCGGACGAACGCGGCCGTTTTTGACACAGCCATGGCCGACAGCAGCAGCAGCAGCAGAAACGTTGCCTCGGTCGGTGCGGCCAACCCTCTGCCACTATACAACACCGACATGCGTGGTGGTCCCGTGCAGCAGCAGCGTCTTCCTCCCGTCCCGCCCACCATCTACCCTACTACCACTACTACCAACACAACTGCAACATATCCTCCCCTCAACTCCCGGCCATACCCCATCCTCGGTGCGGCTGGCCCTATGCTACCATCCACAGGCGTCCCGGCTGCAATATCACCGTCTATTGCCCCGGGAAGCGTGCCGTCGCCAGCGTCCCCAATCCCGGACCAAGTGCCCGACGCGGCCATGATGGAGTTTCTCGGCGACACGTCGCTGGGCATGGGCATGGACGTGGACTGGGTGCGGGATTTTATGGGCTGGAGCTCGGCCGCCGACGACGGGCGATGGCGGGAGATGTAATCATAGATCCAAGTTTTGTATATGATGAACAGTAATATAGATATAGAGTACAGACACATAACAAAAGAACCAAAGAACTAAAGAACTAAAGAACTAAAAGACCGTCCGCAGACCACAGCCGGCATACTTGACGCGGCTCATCATGACAATGCCCGAGCCAAACAGAATCATCACGCCCGCAAACACTTTGACGCCGACCCAGTTCTCGTGCCCGCTCGGCGTCTTGTGGGCCAGGATGGCGCCGGCCACAGGGCCCGACACCAGGCCGGGGATCGAGCCCACCAGGAAATTCAGCCCAGTCCGGTACCCGATCTGGTCGTTGGGGCTGACCTGGGCGACGAGCGACCCGATCAGGCTGACATAGGCGCCGGAAAAAAAGCCAAACAGCGCCGCAAACGCAACAATGGCCGCCTTGCTCGTTCCGGGAATCCAGAGCGCCAAGATCACAACACCCGCCAGCAGACACGAGCCAATAAACACATTAAACTTGCCGCACCGGTCCGACAGCCAGCCCGACAGCAGGCGGCCAAACAGCGACAGCGCGTTGAGCACCGACACCAGGTACTCGGCCAGCTCCTGACTCACGTGCCCGCTGGCCAGCGCGCTCACGGGGATGTAGGTAATGGGCACAAAGATGCCAAACGTCAGGAAAAACATGCCCGTCATCAGCAGCGCAAACCCCCTGTCGTGCACCAGCGGAGCCACGAGCTGGGTGGCGGTCATGGGCGGTTGCGGTTGGAAACCCGGGTGCGCGTGGTACCGCGAGTGCACCGTAACGTTGGCGACGACGAGCAGGCCCAAAATCATGAAAGCACAGGCGCGCATGGCCCAGCCGTAGCCGACGCTGCGGATCAGACGGCTCACCATGATGGGGAAAATGACGCCGCCGAGCGAGCTGCCCGTCGACACAATGCCGTAGACGACGCCGCGGCGCGCGTGGAACCAGCCCGGGATGCAGCTGAGCGCGGGCTGGAAAATGGCCGAGACGCCAATGGCGCTGCAGACGCCCTGGGACAGCAAAAACTGGTAGTACTCGGTCGAGATGGAGGCCATCATGAGGCCAAAGACGTTGAGCACGGTGCCGGCCAGGATGATGTGGCGCGGGCCAAACTTGTCAAACAGGCGGCCGATGATGGGGCCCTGGGGGGGTCAGCAAACCTCCATTGCAACCGAGAAAAGAGACACCTACCATGGCCATCATGAAAAAGATTTGCAGAGACGGAATCCACGACACGGTGCTGGCCGAGTAGCTCGACAGCGGGCCCGTCTCGTAGTAGTCCTGGAAGATGCCGACGCTGTTGATCCAGCCAAAGCTGCAAAACGACGTGCACCAGACGCCGAGCACAAACAGCCATGCGCGCAGGCCGCCGTTGGGCACGTCGACAAAGCTAAAGGAGGGGATGTTGTCTGTGTCGTCGGCCTTGTCCGTCTTGACGTTGGTTTGAACGACCTTTTCCGGGTCATTCTCCTGCACACGCAAGGCTGCGGAGTCATTTATAGTGCTGACGTCCGTGTCGGTGCCAGACGTGACGGGTGGTTTCTCGTTGGGCATTGTAGCTGGTATGTTTCCGATTTGTTGATGTATAGAAATTTATCAAACTGTTTGTTCGGATTTGACGAGGTGAAGCTTTGACAAAGACAGGCAAAAAACAGTATTTCAAAGGCACACCCTGGTTGAAGAGAAAAGAAATAACAGCGCCTTAAAGGAAGCCGTGGTTGATTAGCCAAACAATAACTACAGCACAAACGTCCAAAGACGGCCCAGAGATCGGTCGAAATATAGTAGGAACATCCGGGCAACAGACACACCAGCAGATCATATTGTCCTAGGCTAGCCAGCACACGTCAGGCTGAAATTGAGTCGTCAACGACAACAGACGCCACGGGCTCGGCCCTGACACAACGTCCATCTGCGGCGTGGTGCTGTACAAGACATGATATCCCAGCACGTGGGATCTGCGTTACACCACAGCATGTGGACATGATGGGTGTTGGACAAATGGAAATAATCTTACAAGGAAATAGCCTACAAGAGTACACCAGCTGAAAGACAGCTACGAGAACAGTCTCGGAGCAGGGACAAAAAGTAAGGTCCGGGTCCGTGTTAGTCTGGAGGTCGCCTTTATGAGATTCTGATAGTCTGCTGCTAATGCGAATTTCACATCACGGCTACGAGTACAACGTCGGGGCTACGAGTACAACATCGGAACGTCCGAGCAACGTGCTGCAAAGGTAGGGCTGATCAATAATATTCTACGGAGTACTCGTACTTAGGCTCTTATCAAGAAATAATCGTATCTCCGACGGCAGTCAACTGGTATCTCCCAACTGTCAAATATGGACACCTTCAGCTTCTATCTCGGTGCATACTTCGCGTTTCATTCGCGTCCCTTGTGAGTCTTTTTTTTTTCCTAAAAAAAAGTCAATCTTCGCGTAGCCTACCTGATTTCTAATGTCAACTCATTCAGCTTGCAGCAGACCACTTCAACTTACAGATTTGGACCCACTTGAGCTGCCCTTCGGCGCGGTGAAAAGGGGCATGCCGAAAAGCGACCTTGGTGACTTGGGTTGTGTGAAAGTCTTGGATCTAGCGTACGAGTACAGAGCAAGTACTGAGTACTGAGTACCTCAAAGTGGTGCCGAAGTGAATGCTGCGAGTACTCGTACTGAGTACATGTCTCCACGTCACCTGACTATGTCACATGACCAGTACTAGTCAAATTAGGCATTTACACAGGACGATCTAGTGTGCGGGGTGGCTCCAAAAAACTCTCCCTCTGTTGGTAGACTTATCACGTGAAGTAGATCCAGCCAATCGGAAGGGTGGATTGGCTGGCATCCACTCCTCTGCAAAGTCTGCAAAGTCTGCATCCGGGCGTCACCCATCCTCTAGATAGTTTTTCTCTTCTCTACGCCTCACTCTAGATCAACTGCATACCCCTTCGCGGACGAAGGTGTTGCGCAACGATCTGCTGTGTACGGCACTTTGCTAGCAATCCAGTTTTCATTCATCACCTTCTGACCGTGTTCCGGAACTATTCGGATATCCAACTCGGTTTCTGCAAGAGAACCGACACCCTCCTACCTACTTCGTCAAGTCAGATACCAATAAAGAGAAGCGCTTCTACCAGTGTTCGATGATGGATATGGCAGTGGATGTGGTGGTGGGTACGGCAATAAATGCGATGAATGCGATGACTGCGATGATGGGTACGATGATGGCTCCGAGGATGGATGCGAGGATGGCTCCGAGGATGGATGCGAGGATGGCTCCGACGAGGATGGCTCTGAGGATGGCTCCGAGGATGGATCCAATGATGGATGCGATGAAGGTTTCAATGATAGTTGTGATGGGTCTGATGCTGGCTCTGATGATGGCTTTTATGATGACTCTGTTGATGACTCTGTTGATGACTCTGGCTTGGCTGATGCCTTCGCTGTGGTTGGAATGGTGGGATTGATGTCACTTTTGCATCGTCTGAGGACCTTTACCTTTTGAGTGTCTCTCCCACACGGATCGATGCCTGACATGAACAATACAATGCTACAAAACGGCGAGCCCAATATGGACACCTTTGATTGACTTCAGCACGGAAATGTTCACTTCAGGTCATGATTATCATAATTCATTGACTACTACTCGTAAAATAAGATGAAGCAAACTATCTGCTCCGCTCAAAGGGTATCAAGACAAATGCCGTCCTCCTGCTGTTGTCCTTTTCTTCCACACTTCCTTCCATCAGCCCGATCATGCCTCCTCCTTGGAAAACTCTTTCGAGTCCACGGCAGCGGCCGCGGGCAGCCGGCGCTGCGGCACAAACACCTTGCTAAAGTTGCCCTTGCTCAGGTTCGTCACGTTCTCGCAGATGCCTGCCAGGTTCTCGCGCACAATGTCCATTGTGGGCCGCTCAAAGACGCTGTTGATCTCCTCGAGCGTCTTGTCCTTGGTTTCGGGCATAAAGATGAGCTGGTAGATCTCGCCGACGACGGCAATGCCGCCGTAAAAGCCCAGCGTCAGGCCCGTCTTGCCCATGCTGTCCTGCATGTCGGCAAAGTTGTAGGTGACGGCAAAGGACATGAGGAACATGAGCCCGTCGGAAATGGTCATGCCGTAGCTGCGCAGGTACGTCGGGTACACCTCGGACGGCACGACCCACGTCAGGCAGGCATACGAGCCAAAGAAGCCCATGTACAGCACGAGGCCGCTGAGGTAGAGGCCCTCGACCGTCTGGGTCTGCGTGACGACGTCAAACTGGTAGCTGGCGCCGATGAGCACGAGGCCAATGAAAAACCCGGGCAGCATCGTAATGGCCCAGAAGCGACGGCCGCACGTCTCCATCAGAAAAATGGCGGGCAGCGTGCCCAGCAGCAGCGAGCCGCCGCCGACGAGCGACATGTACGTCGACTTCTTGTCGTCAAAGCCAATCTGCTTCATCAGCGTCGACATGTAGTACATGATGGCGTTGACGCCCGTCAGCTGGCCCAGCAAGATCATAATGTTGGCGTAGATGACGGCGCGGCGCGCGCGCGGCACCGTAAAGAAGTCGAGCCAGGGAAACCGCCGGTTGTGCGCCTGCTCATTGACGAGCGTCTCCTCCTCCTGGACGGCCGCCGTCATACTGTAAAATTCCTCGCGCGCCTCGGCCGACTCGATGCCGCGAATCCGCTTCCACACCTTGTACGCCTCGAGCTGCTGGCCGCTGTGCACAAGGTACCGCGGCGACTCTGGCAGAAAAAGCATGCCGAGGAACATAATGGTCGAGAAGACGAGCGACGACCCCAGGATGTAGCGCCAGTTGCCCTTGACCGGCAGGAAAATGGCCGACACCGCATAGCCCAGCACCTCGCCCAGCGCAATGTTGAACTGGTACAGCGACACCAGGTTGCCGCGGATGCGCCGCTCGACGGTCTCGGCCACGTACACGGGCACTGTGCCGCCCTCGAGGCCGACGCCGACGCCCAGGATCACGCGCGCCGCCACAATCATGCCAAAGTTGACGGCGCCGGCCTCGAGACCCGCACCCAGCGTGTACATGAGAATGGAAAACAGAATGGCCCACTTGCGGCCCAGGTACTCGTTGCACGGGGACAGGATAATGGCGCCGCCGACGGCACCCAGCGGCATGCCCGAGTTGACCAGGCTGTTCTGGTGCGTCGTCAGGTCCAGGTCGCGCGGCAAGAACAGGTTGGCGCCCGAGATGAGCGACTGGTCCAGGCCCGACAGCAGCCCACCCATGCTGGCAAAGGCCACGAGCAGCCACGTAAACTTGCGCGGGTCGGCAAACTCGAGCTGAAAGAAGCCCTTGTCCAGGCCGCCCGCGTCAGAGAGCTGCTGCTCCATGTCGGCAATCAGGGTGTTGACCTGGTCATCGATGTGAGCGTTGGCGTGCTCGACACGCTCTGTATCGGTCTTCATCTTGGGTGTGTGGTGCAGTGAGGGAGATGCAAGACTGCTTGACGTGGAATAAAGTGAAAGGGATAGAGGGGAGTGGAAAACACAACGAAATCCTACGGGGAGGAAGCCCTTATTATAGAAATTACACACGGCCAGACAAAGAGGAATCAATGGGAGGGAGCACTTGTGGCCGTTGTCATACGAGTGTGATTGGTGTTTTCCATCTGTCATCGTTGTACACGTGCAAGAGCATATATAAAAAAGGCTTGACAAAAACAGTCGTACGCACGTTTCCCCTACTCCGTACTCTCTCCCCATACTCTCCCCATATTCGTCTTAATCCTCCCCAGCCCCGAACAGACGCGGCTTTTACGAATGTGGGCAAAATCTCCGGTCCCCCGTGATGTATCTCTGCCCCGTCTTGTGGGGGACGCAGACACGGCACAAAAAGTACTTTGTACTTTGTACAGACCCTAGGTTGGCACGTCGTGGAGCCATTCTTTCAGGTTCCGAGTTGATTTGTGTCTTTTTTTTTTGAAACTTTTGGGTCCATCTTGTCCAGATGGACAATGGGGTGTGATGCTGGGAGCCGATCTTCAGCAGCGTTGCAGTGGAATGCAGCAAAAGACGCTGACCATATGGCTTGTAAGCCAATACCAGGGAACACATGGCAAAGGGTCTTTGCGTTTCGGAAACACTCATCAAACTGGTAGATAACATGGCATATAGTCGGACTCACTACTCAAAGAGCTGGTGACTTTTGTCACCCGACAAAGAAACAACAAACCATCAGACAGACCGGCTGTACTCTGATGCGAGGCTGCGGGTTGCGGCCGGGAACACAAGCGGCTCCGTCGTTGCAGGCGTTTCTACGAGTACAAAAAATCAGCCGGAGAAGCGCCGTGCAGCACCCGAAAAAGCCTGTTCTGGACAACCATTCTGCCTCCACAATTCTCCAGAGCACATCACATGTCGATGGGAGGGCGAGGGTTATGCTGCCGATCTGTGGGGTTGGGCAGTGGGCAATGTACGAGTAACACTTGTCAGGGAGACTGGCGGAGTGCCCCAGACGATGCCGAGCAATCTGGAGAGCACGTTCGGCTATTCCATCATCTCCAACGCGCTCGACAAAGCATGCCACGTTGTGTATCAGTGACCAGTCAGACCGCTCACCGGATCTACTCGTGCTCCCGTTCTTGTCTATCCTTTCCCTGCTACGTTTTAGTACGGAGTACGTCGTCGCGTAGCTTACCCATGACCTCATGTGTTTGCATGCAGCACCCGACGGCTAGTTTTCTTGGCTGGCGTTCATCTCGGCAAGTGCCAGATTCAAGCGTCGCGTCAGGGTCAGGGTCCTGTCACGGCTTTGTCCGCATGCAAGTGATCGTCCGACTCGGCATCGTTTCTGGAATAATTTGTAAACTAGACCGTACGGGGTACTCGTACAAAGTACGGACAAGATAAAAACAGAAACGCGCCACCCTCAGCAAAGCATTGCAAAGCATTGCAACGAAATAGAAAATAACAGCGGTTTATCCATTCCCCAGCAAGCTTATATTGCCCGGAGTATTTGCAAAAAAAGAAGCGCCGTCCAAGATCGTACCACGTCTGATCGGTAGAAGAATACAAAAGCCCAATGTGCAAAGTAGAAATAAACTCCCAAAAAACTACGGAGTACGGAGCACCCGTACCTCCGATCTTTGGACGACAGCGAGCATAACAACGAGCAATTCTCCGTGCTCCACAATTGCAACGAGCGACGACGAGTGACTGCCAATGCTCAACCCTCGCTACGAGTACGAGGCATCACGTTAGGAGGGCTTTGACCAAGAATACCGAATACCGAATACCTGCTCGTATTTTTACATTGGCTCCGGGGCCCCTTTTTTCAGACTCGGTCCGTCTTCGCTTCTTCTTTTTCCCCGTCTTGCCTCCTCCACGGGGTATTGCGGATGACAACGAGGTTTCACGCGGGGCGGTGGTCTGCGGAGGTCGAAGCCCTCAGGTGACATGTACTCCGTAGTCTCTGTGGAGTGTTTGCGCAGGTTCGGAGAGAGATATAGTCGGTGTTCCCGATCGCACTTAGATCTTACGTAGTTGAAGCACGTGCTCGCCGTTTCCTAGCAGATATATTTTTATATGCGAATGTGCCGTTGTCTAGCAGAATATCTTTATATGCAGGATATGCAAGAGAGTGTCACAAAAATTAAAACCGTGAAGCTCGGTTGTTCACTTTTCATGCACTTTTATCCTGATCTTGTCAAATTTTCAACAAAATCCCAAGTCGAAATGACTAACTTGCCGTCATTAATTAGTGCTCAGCTCAAGTTGTCTTTTTTCAGTGTCAGATGACAATACTCTTGAAACACGGCACCTTGTCGGCATTTTTGCTCTACCAGTAGAGCAATGGGACCGGGTTGGTTCCGTGACATGCCTCGAACTACCACAACGGTACGACTCGGTCTCATTGAGTTGCGTGATACTCGCCGTCCGAGCGCGGCTACAACTGATGAAATGCACGTCGTGCTACCATGACGGTGAAGCCAGCATGCAAGTCGTTCAGCTAATTTATGTCATCTTGGTGAGAGTGACCCTCAAGAAGCAATATAGGAAGAACGGTAACAGTGAATGTGGCTGTTCCACAATAGACGTCATCGTGACAAGGCTGTTTTTGAAGATCATTATAGTATACAACGTCATGTCGGGTTCAGAGTTGAGATGCATGGACCCAGCGAGCCGATCTAAACGCATGCGCTCTCGGCTTCTAGCCGCCATCCGTGACAGCGTGCTATAATATACTGCTGCAACTCGTGGAAGAACAACATTTGAGCCTTCGGTTCCAACCGGCATCAACACGCGATACCCCTCCATCTCCGCATCCGAGGCACCACTACCCCAGACTCACCGACCCCAGATTCCAAACCTACAACTAGTGGCCTCGAGACGCCGTCTTCTCCTCCTCGGCTTCCTTTTTGCGGAGATTTGCCTGCTGTGCCGCTTGTTGATCCCCCGCTTTCTCCCCATGCTCGACCGCAAAAGGCATGGTCGGCTTGGACAGCATGCCCGCAGCGTGTGGTAACCGGGTGCTCGGGCACTGAGTACATATAGATTGATAGCCGCGTAGATGCATGAACATGGCGAGAAGTTGCCAGTAAGAACCAACTACTACCCATCACAATGGACGTCCCCTCGTTTGACAATCTCCCCACGATCCCCGGCGGCACGACCCGCGGCTGTGCCTGGGACGTCTGGAACAAGGTGCACGCCGCCAAGACGGGAAAGGCAGACGAAAAAGACGTGCTCGGCACGCTCAACCACCTGACGCCGGCCGTCGTGGCCGCCGCCGGCCGCGAGATCCAGACGGGCGACCGCGCCGCGCTCAGCTGGGGCCTGGACGCGTACGACCACGTCGGGTTCGGGCGCAAGAAGCTGGACCACCGGATGATCGACGGCAGCGTCGCGACAGGTGGACAGCTGCTGGCCAACGACGACGAGATTTCCCTGAATACGCAAATCAGCTCGCAGTGGGACGGCTTGTGCCATTTTGCGCACCAGACGGCGCGGGTGTACTACAATGGGACGACGCACGCCGAGATGCAGTCCGGGCGGGACCGTCCCGGGTCGGTGCATCGTCAGTCTCCTTTACTTTGATGTATACTCTAAAAAAATGTACACTAACCCCCAAGACTGGTCCCAGGCAGGCGGCATCTGTGGCCGCGGCGTGCTGCTCGACTATGCCGCATACGCCGCGGCGCACGGCATCACGTACCCCTACCACGAGCTGCACGCCATCACCATTGCCGACCTCGAGGCCACGGCGGCCTGGGAGGGCGTCACCCTCAAGGCGGGCGACATTCTCGTGGTGCGCACGGGCTGGATCGCGTGGCACGACGGGCTCAAGCACGGCGACGACCCGGCCGCCTTCCATACAATTACGCACGACAGCCACAACAATGTCGGCCTGGAGCCGAGCGAGGCCATGGCAGCCTGGATCTGGAACCACCGGTTTGCCGCGGCGGCCGCCGACAACCCGACGCTCGAGGCGTGGCTCGCTGACGGGACCAGTAGGTCACCCTACTATACACTCTCCTTCATCATAAGTGCAGACCTAACAGACAGTCCTCCACGAGTACCTCTTGGCGTCGCTCGGGTGCCCGATTGGCGAGCTGTGGGATCTCGAGGCGCTGTCGGCCATGTGCGCGCGCAACAAGCGCTACTCCTTTTTCCTCGCCAGCGCGCCGCTCAACCTGCGCGGCGCCATTGCGTCGTTTGCCAATGCCGTGGCCGTTCAGTAGATGGTACTATATTTTTTTGTTTTTTAAAATCAGACTGGCATCTACAGAATAAGCTTAAACGACGGATCGCGGTCGTCGCCGCAGCCAATGTACTCGTCATACTCCCCCCGGGCCTTGTCCCGGTTGATCTTGTGGCAGTACAGCACGTTGCCCAAGATCATGAACCAGCCGGCCACCAGCAAACCCAAAATAATCGTGTGGCCCTCGTGGTACTGCGACCCCTGCCGCGACGGATAGATAAACACCGTCACAAACCCGCCGCAGTTGGCAATGGCCAGCTGCAGCGCCGCCGCCGTCGCCCGCTTGTAGTGGCCCGCCGAGTTGTTGGCCAGCCAGCCCAGCACGGGCGGCACGCTGCTGTAGAGGCCCGTCGCCATCAAAAAAGTCATGCCGTACTTGACGTGCACGCTGTCGCTATCCTGCAGCACATTGGCAATCACCGCGTAGCCCACAATGGCAATGGGCATCGTGAAAAGCATCATGATGCCGCGCACCTGGTACCGGTCCGACAGCACGGCCACCACCACGGTAACGACCGACGCCACCGCGTATGGGATCACCGACCACAGCTGCGCGTCGTTGGCCGTGTGGCCCAGCGCCTTGATAATCGTCGGCAAAAAGAGCCCAAACGAGTACAAGCCCGCGAGAATCCCAAAGTACGCGCCCGCCGTCAGCCACGTCTGCACGCTGAACACGGCGCGGCCGACCTCGTGCCACGAAAAGTTCTCGCTGGCCTCGCCGCCGGCACGCGACACCTGGCCCTGCACGAGCCGGCCGACGGCGTGGTCGCGCTCTTGCGGTGTCAAGAACGCAGCACCCGCCAGCCCGTTGGGCAGCAGCAGCCCGGCCAGCAGTGCCGCCGCAATCGTGAAGAGGCCCTCGATAATAAAAATCCACCGCCACGCCGACAGACCGCCACGGCCCGCCATTTCAGATAAGCCACGCGCCAGCAGCCCGCCAAACGCCCCGGACAGCGACGCCGCCGTGTAAAACAGGCCGATGCGCAGGGCCAGCTCGCGCCGCGTGTACAGGCCCGACAGATACAAGATCATGCCGGGGAGCAGGCCACCCTCGGTCAGGCCCAGCACGGCCCGCACGCCAATGAAACCGGCCACGCCCTGCACAAAGCCCATGCACATGGACACGACGCCCCAGCACAGCGTCAGGCACGGCAGCCAGATGCGCGGCGTCACGCGCTTGAGCACGAGGTTGCTCGGCACCTCGCTGACCACGTACGTTGCATAAAAGACGGCCAGGCCCTGGTCGTACTGGCGGTCGCTGTTTTGACTGTCAATGTCAGTGTCAGTGTCAGTGTCAGTGTCAGTGTCCATCCCCAGCTCTGCCTGCAAGCCGTACAGCCGCGCATTGCCGACATTGGTGCGGTCCAGAAACGAGCACAGGAACAGCAGCGCCAGCACCGGCAGGATCCGCGTGTCCAGCTTCCACAGCACGCGCCGCGTCAGCGCCCGGCCCTCGGCCGTCTCGTAGTCGTGGTCGTAGTCATTGTCGCCGACACCGCTCAGTGAGCCGCCCTTTTCCTTTTCCTTTTCCCTTTCCCTTTCCACCTCGTCCGTCTCGGCCTTGTTGTCCAGTCGTGCACTCATGTCTGTTTTGTTGCAAAGAGGGTTTGATGGCATCAGAGAACCAGGTGGCGAGTGGCGACAAGCAACACCACCTCTTTATAATAGTCGTAGTCGATCGGAAGAGGGGTAACGGTCAGAAGGAGGAGAGGTAACCCTGCCTTGGTCTTACTCACTGCGCAAGCGTCGCAAGCGTCTTACTTTCTTCGTCCTCTGCATGCGCAGGACGACACTGTTATCAGCGGGTCATCTTCCAGCATCCTATCTTGATTTGACATGGAAAAGGGGATAGAACTGCCGTCGGCGGTTGGCTGCCGTTCACCCTAGATGAAGCACGCATAATGCGGAAATTGCTAAGAAACAAGCCGTGACGACTCCGGGATGTGGCTTTGTCTTAGCCGGGGTATTGTGGGGACTCTGGGGAAGTACAAGAGTACTCGAACTTGTACAGCGCACTACAGGGCACTATTCCCGTATGCGTCACTAACATCCACTAACATCTAACATGCACCACAAGAGCAACGCAGATTCAAGTAAATTAAGCTAGGTAACGGAGAATAGGTATCAAGGTGCCAGAATGGTGACTGGGAAAGAAGTGACAAAGATGACAAGATAGAAAGACGAAGATGAAGAAGATGGCAAAGAAGAGAAGAGACAAATGAAAACAAAACAACAGAAACAAGACACCACAAGACAAAAGGAAAGAAAAGAAAAAAAACGCCCGACTCCAAACCCCACCGTTGCCGTTATTAGTCATACGCCCCGCCCGTTACAGCTGCGGCAGGTCAGGCCGATTCCGGCCCAGGTTCTCCAGCAGCTCCTGCGGCGGAAGGAGCTCCTGCGGCGGAATCCGCGACTTGTCGTCTGCGTACGCGGTCGGCGCCGGCAGGTACCCCTGGCGCTTCTTGCGGTAGCGGTCCAGCAGCAGGCCCGCCGCCACAATCACGAGCATCAGCACCAGCGAAATGCCCAGCCCAATCAGCACCACGGCCACGAGCGGCAGGTGCTTGCGGCTGCGCGTCGTGAAAAAATCGCTGTTCTCGACAAAGATGCTGGCAATGCTGCCGCTGTTGGCGTCTGCGTTGGTCGGCGTCAGCGCAAACGGCACAAACGTCTTGCCGTCAAACACTGCTGCCGATGCCGTGCCGAAGCCCGAGATCACAATCGTGCCCGTCAGCATCAGCACCTGGTCGTCGTCCAGAAGCGTCGTCGCGTTGTGCTTCGTCGTCACCGAGAACACCTGCAGGCTGCGGATGCGTGTGCCCGTCGACAGCGACGCCCCGCTGGCCCCAAACGCGTCCGTCCACGTCTCGCCGTCGTACTTCAGCAGGTACAGCGAGCCGTTGGTCGCCGTGCCCGACACCCAGAGCTGGCTGCCGTCGCTTGAGCCCGCGGCCAGCACGTCAACAGGGCCCGGGATCGCGTCCGTGCCGCCGGGAAACGTGCTCCACACCTGGATGTTTGCATAGTACGTCGCCAGCACCGTCGACACCGTGTTGTTGACGGTGAGGCTGCCGCCGGCAACCAGCGTCGACGCCGTCGTCCACATCATCGTGTTGACCGTGCTGGTGCCCAGGTTCGTGCCAGGCCGGTTCCACTGGCCCGCGGACGTGTACAGACAGACGCCGGGGCAGCCGAGAGAGCCCGCCGTCGCAAACGTGCCGCCCACGTACAAGTCGTTGGTGTTGGGACGCACCCGGATCGCCGTCACCGTGCCGTTGCCGCCGTTGAGCGACGGCGGCTGCGTGTTCAAGCTGCCGCTGGCGATGTTGTACGACACCATGCCGTTGATCTTGTTGCCGTGGATCGTGCCGGTCACGTTGCCGCCCGCATACAGCGTGTCGCCCAGGACAGCCACTGTCGTAAAAGACGAGCTCTCGTCCACAATGTCATTCCCAGAGTCGATGCCCGTAGCGTTGCCGTCGCTCTTGTTGTCGATAATCAGCAGGTTCTGGATCAGCGCGCCACTGCTAGTGTTCGCCGTGAAATGGCCCCCGAGAATCGTCTTGTTGCGGCTGTTGGATGTGTCAAACATGCCCGTGATCACGCCGGCAATCGAGCTGCCCGCCGTCGTGTCGCGCTTGGCCGTTGCCGAGCCGGTCGTCGCCGCCGACAGAATGTCCGTACCAAACGAGCCCAAGCCGGCAGACGACAGCGTGGCTGCGCCGTTGGCGCCAATCTGCGAGTACGACAGCGAACCGCCGTACAGCGGGCCGTCCACACCGGGCACGTCCAGCAGAGACGAAAACAGGACACCGTCAACAGACGCATGCGTGCCGTTGGCGTGCTGCAGCCAGCTCTTCTGCGACGGCACCCAGATAGCGAACCCGTCCACAGACACAGCCGCGTTGTCCTCGTAGGCAAGCAGCGTCCGGAACCCGCCAGTAAAGGCCACCACAAACTCGGGCGTCGTGTCTGTGACGTTCATGGCCATGCCAACAACCTTGACAACTGGTCCATCGACACCAGCGCCAAGCGGGCTCCAGGTGTTCTCCGCCGTGTCGTAGACGGCAACGCGGTTGAGGCCAGTCACGGGGCTGCTCCCGTTGCTCGCGGTGAACGTGCCGCCGACAAAGAGCTTGGTGCCGTTCAGCACCATGGAAGACACGACCTTGTTCAGACTGCCGCTCAGCGTCTCAACCTTTGAGCTCTTGGCATTGACCGACACAATGTTGCTGGCAGTGCTCGACGTAAAGTTGCCTGCAATGTAGGTGACATCGCCGCCCGTCGCAAGGGCGCTGACAAACGCCGAGGACGCGAAATCCGAGCCGAGCGTGTCAAATGCCGACTCCGAAAAATCACTCGTGCTGACAGACGACGAATCAGGATTATACTCGTACAGGCCGTTCAGGCCACCAGTCGAGTTGAGCAGCGTGAAGCCGACGCGCTGGGCCACAATGGTCATGTTGTCGAGCGTCTGGCCGCTCAGCGGCGTCAGCGTGACCGTTGGGCGGAACGAGCTCGAGGGCTCGTCGACCGCGCCAAAGTAGATCTGGTCATACTTGTCAAAGTTGTTTGTCTGGTAGAGCTGCACAGAGGTCGACTCCTGGCCCGCCGCCATCGAGACGGTGATGTTAACCCGGCCGCGGGTGGCGCACGTGTCGTCCTGAATGCAGCCGGGCGTATACATGTTGACAGTGTAGTTTCCAGCCTGGCGAATATCCGGAGAAAAGACCACCGTCGCGTCCGAAGCAGAAATGGGCGCCGAGAGATTGGCAGTCAGGTACTTGGAGTTGCTAAGGAACGAAGGCGACACTGTCCATGGCCCGGTCTGCGAAGACGTCGACACTTCGGTGGCCGAAACCGCACACGCCGGCTCATTAAATCCGTCGATTGCGTAGGCGAAAATGTCGTTTTGTAAGATCTCGATGCCGTTCAGGCCGCCGCCAGCACCGTACCACGCGGAAATGTCAATGCGGAACGCGTTCATGCCGACGTTGTTCACGAAAAAGAAGTCCTGGTAGCCGTCACTGGTGCTGTTGGCCAAGGGGCACTCGCTGGTGCACGTGTTGTTGGAGCCGTTGGCAGGGTCAATGTAGGTCATGTTCAGGATGCCGCCAAGGGGCAGTGCCGTAAAGCGGAACGTCTTGGTGCCGCGGCCATCCTGGTGCGTGTTCCACAACCGCAGCTTGCTCGGCTGGAAGCCAAAGCCAAACGAGGCTGTCCACGAGCCGGGAGTGTTGTCCTCGAGCAGCCACGAGTTCCCCGGGCCGTCTGTGCCGTTAGTCTTGCAGACGATATTGGACGGGTCCGAGAAGCCAGTCGTGTTGGACGACCCAGTGGCTTCGATGCCGGCCGAGCCGATGTTGAGTACCTGCTCGTCCTCCTCAATGGGCGTGCTCGCATTGCCGAGACCGGTGAAGCTGCCGCCAAAGATGATGTTGCCGTTGGCGGCCTTGACAATGGAGCTGACGGGGCCGTTGAAGCCCGAAAAGGGGAGGGCCTTCCACCCCGCACTGCCGTCCCAGCGAATGGCATTGGTCGAGTTAAGACCAATAAACATGCCGCCGACATAGACCGAGTTTGTGTCGTCGTCGCACAGAACGGCATTGACCTGTCCCGAGAGGCCGGGCATTGGTGTGACGACCGACGTGTTTGTGTTGAACAGAGCAATGGCGGTTGCTTCCTGGCTGCCAAGGCTCGTAAAATTGCCGCCAAGTACAACGTTGGCACTCGTACTGTTGTCCTGGCCGCCGAAGGCACACATGGCCATGATGGATGCATCGGTCGTCAACACGTTGGCAAAGGCGCTGTTGGGAAGCCGCGCGAGCAGAGACTCGCTGCTGTTGGCAGCAATGGAGTTTTGTGCCTGCTCTTGATACTGGAAAAGCGAGATGCCGGTAAAGTTGCCCACAATGCCGATTCTGCCGAGGCTGTCGAGGTCGAGGTTGGCGGAAGGCACGGGGGTGAAATTAAATGCGTTTGCCGTCGATGGTGCCAGGGCGGCGAGGGCGAGAAGTGTCGCAGCTGTGCCGGACATGGAGGATATTAAGGAGGAGGGAGATGAGGATGATTGGGAGGACCGCCGGCTCGCAGAGCTGTTGCTGGCGGCGACGCCTGAGCGCCGCCTTGGTGATATTCGCATGGCTGGAGTGTGTGTGCGTGGAGGAGAAATGCTGTCGTCGAGACGATGCGTCTCAATGTCGAGGATCGGATCCCGTCGTTCTGTGCGGACGGAGAGAAGAGATGGAGGTCGGCAGGCGAGTTTGTTATGAAGACATTATCGGCAGCCGCGTCAAGAAAGAGTGAAGCGAGTGTAAAGACACAAAAGAGCCAAGTATTAAGAGGGCGTGGTCGCTCGGTGGCTGCTGCGGTCGGTACGTACAAGCAGACGAGACACGGTGCTGACTTTGTCTATCTGCTGGCCGAGACAGGGCGAATTGGAGGGCTGGGAGTGTAAATTGGATCGAGACAATGAAAAACGCGACGAGAAGCAATCAATGGTTGAGGGAATTGGCGTGCGTTGGGAGGATACGAGTAAAAGAGAGGCGCGGTGCAGCGAATGCACTTGAAAGTCGTTGTATCAAACAAGAAAGAAAATTTGTAAATGAGCGTAATGAGCGTGACCTGCTCAGCGGTGGCAGTAGGGATTGACGGAAGATGATGGCGAGTATGTCTGGCGAGGAGAGACACGAGAGAGATATGGGGCGGGCCAGAGTTGGAAGGGAGATGGGGAGCAGAAACGAGGAAAAGAAGAGAGAAACTGGGAGAGAGGAACAGAGAGGAGCCGAGTGGATCTGGCAGGGGTTTCGAAATCGAAGATTGGGAGAAACGGAGCGAGAATGAGGACAGTGAGAAGCAACGATGGAACGGTAGCGTTGAGACTAGACCGTTTTTCAGTACGGAGTAGATCTTTGTATTCTTTGCGTTTGCTTGGGAAGGGCCTTGAAGGTGGTTTCTGTGTGAGATGAGAGCGAAAGTGGAAGTGGAAGTGAAAGTGAAGCAATTCACAATTATTAGAAAGGGGGCCAAAATGGGTTTCGCGACAAAAGGGGCGACGATAGTGCAAAAAAGAAACAGCAACGGAAGGAGCGTCGACAAGGAAGGAGCGATCGTGGAGGCTGCACAAACCAAAGCCAAAGTGGCAGGTAAAAAAGTGGAAGGTGAGGTCAGTTGCGTTGCTCTTGCCTGTCACAGCCACCGTCTCCTCGTAAGAGGAAGTGACGAGACAAAAATAACGGAGGACGGAGGGCAGATAGCAGCACCACAGAGGAGCACGGAACGGAGAGGTTCAGAACCCAGCCACACAACGCAAAAGACGTGACGCGTGACACAGGGATTAACGAGGTGAGTAAAATTAAAAGTAAATAAACTTTGAATAAAAAATAGGGCAAACATGGATCTTGGTTGCACCACGACGCGAAACGGAGAGCACGCTACCTGTTAGTGCGTCCGTACAGCTTCTGTCTCAGCCTAGGTCCCGTTACCGGTACCCACTTGTACGGCCGGCAAGCCAATCACAACTTGTGAAAGCAAAGCTGCCGAACGTGCCGCTAATCCGGATCTGGGACGACCAGTACGAGGTCCCCTGAGTCCCCTGAAATGATACGTAACGTACGGAAGTACCGTACGTACGAAGTACGAGTACGAGTGGGTAGCCAATGAGGTGTGCTTGGCAGAAAACGGAAAAGAAAAGAATACGGAGCCTCGTCGTGATGCACGGTCCACTTGTTGCAAGGCAGTCAGGACGAGTACTCATGTTTGCTGTGTTTGCATGCCGCACCTGTGGGATGCAGTACGGAGTATGCGTACGCGTACAGTACTCCGTACTCCGTACTCCGTAGCCGTCAAAGCTTCCCCGGTGGCTGGTTCGGCATCACAGAGTGTTGGCCAGACAAAGACGGGATGACGGAAGCAGTGGTGACATGGTCGGTCCTTGCACACGGGCCAAAGTGGGAGGGGAATACGAGGGTGGAATGAATCTCTGCGGTGCTGCGTACTGGTACGATATACGATACGGCGTACTCCGTAGAGTCGTGCAACGGCCCAGATAACGGGCCAACCGAACAAGACATCGTCTGGTATGACTGCAAGACAGTACAAACGAGGCACAGCAGGTGATGCGAGGTAACGGCTGGAGACGCCGGCTGGGGTGCTCACCTCGCACGTCACGCCGGAGTGTCTGGCAGTGGATCCGAGATGGGTGTCGTATCGCGTTGTACAAGCACAGGCAGAAAGGGTTCTCCGTTGTGAGTGGCTGGGCGTTGATAGAGAGCACCGTTGTTTCCTTCCAGTATCAGGGTGGCTAATGCACATGGCAGAGCGGTAATTTATCATGTGCACAGTCTACGGCACTCATACAATAATACCAGTCAATAATGCATAAGAATTCAAATAGCCTGGCAAAAGGGGACCTTTGTTTACGGGAACACCAAGGAAACAGGAGCAGAAGCAAGGGATACGGCAGACCAAGGCAAGGGACAGCATTGTGAGTGAGGCCTTTTGTGAATAATTTGTGACCAACGATAAAGGTTTGTGACCAACGATGAGAGCGGCACGCTCTTCTTACACTGCCGTTACCACCGTCAGGTCGGGCTGTGCTACTCTAGGACTGTAACGAACTCGAATCTGTCAGACAACGGCTGCTCGAAACGTGATCAGGGGGTCGATGACGATCGATGAGAAGAGTTGGGTATCAATAGGTATCAATAGGTATCAATAGGTATCAAGTACCAGATAGTGATGCTGTGGTTTTAAATCGATATTTAGAAATAATATCAAGAAAATAAGAGTCCAAGCACTTGGGGTCGAAGACTCGGTCTTGGTCCTACTGCATAGGATAGAGAGTGTAGCATACTCAGTATCAACTTTATTCTTCCCCTCTGATTTTCATCGTGGTTTATATCGAGGAAGCACAGACGAGGGGCCTTTGTGTTTACAATTTATTCAGAAAGTTTGCTTCAGGAGCATATTTGCATTCCATTGTGATATCGACCTCATACTATCATAGTGGCATGGCAGTAACTTTGTCACATTCCAGCCGTCTGTCGTGTCGTCGATGTGTGCGTGTTTATCATTCTCTACGCATTGTACCCGTTAAACTCCACGATCCTATCTCGTCTTCCTTATGTATTCCAGCAAACGGTGAGCACAGATGAAAAAAATGACGATGAAGAACGAATAAATCCCCTCCATTCTCAAACTCTCAAACAACCTTATTCTACGGAGCAAAGTCGAAGCCAACGAGAAACACGGGGTCATCACTAGGCTCGACCGTCACAATGCATTTCGACACCAACGTTGCCGTTCTGAAACTCGAGTTGTTATCTACCTTTTCCGTCTATCGAATAGAAAACTCCGTAGTCTTGGTATTGTGCACAGGTAAAGTTTCCACCAGATTTGACGTCAAAATGCCATGTGGACTGAAGACGAGAGGAGGCCGATCTTTGTAGAAGAACCGGTGGTATATGTGAAATTTAATTAAATCTTGAAAATTATTACGATAAAAGGGTTTTTTTTTAAAGCCCCGAAATAACTAGAAAATTATCGGACACGCAATAAAATGGCAATGGTCTTGAATACAATAAAAAACACACACATTACTGTCAGAAAAAATGCTAGCAAAGCCATCGACGTGACCCAGCCACTGGAGTTATAACTCGCAGATGCAGAGGGAAAGAAAAACAAAGACATACATCACAACGGAACGGATATCGTAGTGAGAGAAGAATGTCTAAAAGCTTGACGAAAACGTGATACCCAAGAAATAAAGCATAATGCAGAGAGACGAAAGATAACTCGCAAGACATGACAGGCCGCCCGCTTCAACATGACTGCATGAGCAACGCGCTAGATCGCTGTAAAGCGCAAAGAACATAACAAAGCATAAAAGAAAATCATATAAAAATATCGTCTCATCGTCGGAAGCATATTTGTGCCCCGTCGTCATGGTTCGGTGTTTTTGTTGTTTGTGTTTTGTTTCAGTTTGGAAGTGGCTTAGGTCTTTTTCGCAGTGGCCGCCGCCGTAGCAGAAGCCGTGGTAGACGCAGTGGTAGAAGCTGCCGCGGCAGCTGACGGACTTGCTGCACCACCACCGCCAGCAGCATCCATCGCAGCCATGCGCGTCTTGTACTGCCGCGGCGTCTCGACCTCGCCGGGCTTGGCGCCGCTGCTGGCCGTGGCCGTCTCGTTGGCGCGCCCGGCGCCGCCCGACCACATGCCGCGTTTGCGGGCCTTGGCCGTGGCCTCGGCGATGCGGTACTCGGTCTCGCGGCCGCCAAACTCGGCGCCCGACTTGGCCTCGTAGCACGTGGCGAGCCCGCGCTTGAGCATCTCGACGCCGACGTCGCGCTTGAAGAACCAGAAGCGGCGCACGACGACGCGCGCGACGACGCGGTCGTACTGGTCGCGGCGGAACAGGTGGGCGCGCACACGGCGGCCGAGCAGGTAGTGCGTCAAGAACTCGAGGGCCTCGCCCGAGTAGGGCTGGGCCGGCCGGCCAAAGTGGGCGCCCTCGGGGGCGTCGACGCCAGCAATGCGAACGGGGATCTGCAGGATTAGCTCTTGTCTCGTTTTCTGGAAACTCTATCTTGAACGTACCGTCTTCCCTCTTAGTTCCTTGCGAAAGGTCGGCACTTTGCGCAGCCAGTCCCAGCCGGCGAGCAGGCCGCCCGGGGTGTGAAAGAGGTGGAAGTTGTCGCCGTCGCCGACGCTCGTGACTTTGCCGAGCAGACTGCGTCGCCGAAAGTAGCGGGGCTGGATGTAGTTGGTGCCCGGGATGCGCCGCAGGTAGGAGCGGTAAAAGGCCGAGAAGCCCAGCGCAGCGCCGATCGCCAGAACAGGCGGCAGCCACGCCTGCGGCTCGGCATAGTGCTGCCAGTTGGTCTTGGCGAGGGAGTCGTCCCACGAGACGCCGCTCGGGGGGGACGTGGGCGAACTGGAGGGACTGATGGAGGAGGAGGAGGCGGAGGAACGAGGGATGCCGAGAAAGTCGGAAATGACGCCAATCGCCGTCGACCGCGCGGCGGCTGCTTCGGCCGCGGCCGCCTCTGCTGCCGCCTGCTCTGCTGCTGCTGCCGCCTCGGCCTCTTTATTTTTGCGCCAGCCCAGCCAGCTGGGCCATGCCATGGTGACTGGCAAGACGGGGGGTTGAGTCAAGTTGGGCAGCCGACCGATGATGGCGGTGAGGACGGCAAGATTGCTCGGAGACGGGAGCGTCGGATTGAAAGACGGGCGGACAAAGACCGAAATATTGCAAGAGTGTGCCACCAAACACGGCAGACGCAGACGCAGACGCAGACGCAGACGCAGACGAGGCAGAAGTTGTGGACGGCCAAAAATCCGCTCTGCCACTATCGCTTATCCTGGCGGCAGCTGAATACCAGACCCGCCACCGGGTTTAATTTGGCGGCTACAAAGTGCACGAGTGCTGTATGGAGTAGGTTTTTCGAATAGCCGCGTCTTGTGATCGTCATAGTGGTGATTCAACAAAGCTGGTTTGCTGGAACACATAGGCTTTCATCTCTATGATCCCAAAGTGTGCGTCATGTGCCTGATTACATAATCCATCACGATATCGGAACGTCTTGACCGCATCACGATGCTCGCACTGAACAACAATCTCAGATATTTGCTAGCTATTTCATAAACTGGACACACACCGCAGCCGCTGGCTACCGCGAGCCACCACCCGAACTGCAACGATGCACCCACCCAGACGTGGACAGCAATGCATCGCCTCGTTTCTGCAAGAGCCGACGCCGATGTCTGCCTCTTCTTCTTCTTGCATGCCGACACCGACGTCAGTGACCTACAAAGCCCATGGCCCGCAGCCCTTAGCCCTGGGCCTTGAAGGTGCGGCCGCTGGCCGTCTTGCGCTCCTTTTCCTCGCTGTCTGGGCGCGCTCTCCGCAGGACTGTGTGTGTTAGTGACGGCCAAGCCAGCTTTTTCGTAATATCTGATCGACTTACCCTGCAGGAAATCGGCCGTCCGCCTCCGCATGCGCGAGTGAATGTACGCCTTGGACGCCTTGATGTGGTAGTGGAAGTAGTCGCGGAACGTCTGAATGTGCGAGATGACGTCGGGCATGCGCTGCGGCGTCAGGTGGCGCGGGAACAGCACAAAGGTGACGTAGCCAATCTCGCCGTTGCCCGACTGCGACACGCCCGGCACACCTTGCAGCTCGAGCGGCGCGTCGTTGCGGAACAGCACCTGGGGTGCGTTCTGGATGGCGCGCCGCCGCGCGTCGACAAACTCTTGGATAAACACTTTTCCAAAGACGCGGTCCGTCTCCTCGCGAAACACCGTACTGAAAATCACGGTGACGCGGTCGTGGCTGGCCTTGATGTAGATGGCTTCTTCTTCGCGGTAGTGGATGGCCATGACGTCGCCGCCCTCGCGCACGCCCTGGGGCGCGTCCTCGGACGTGTACTGGGCGGCGGCCTCCTTCAGCTTGTAGTACTCGGCGAAAGCCGCCTCAAAGGGCGCCGCCATGACGTTGCGCTTGAGGAGTGCAATCTTGCTGACGAGGGCATCGCGCTCCTCGGGCTCGGCCGGCAGCTGTTCGAGGTCGACGACAATGGAGAACTGGTAGCCCGGCTCGGGCTCGACAATGTAAGGGCCATACTCGCGCTCCAGGACCTCCTGGGCACCGTACTTGACCAGGTCGTTGAAGCAGCGAAGCAGGATGGACACCTGGATCTTGGTCTTGGTCTCGGGCGTCGAGATGTGGAAGAGGACGCCGTCAAAGTCGGAGACGGTCTGGTCGATGGAGACAGGGGCGGCACTAGATGATTAGTTTGGGATTGCTTTCCGAATAAAGTCTGGCTGTGATGTTGCTTACCCCGAGAAGCGCTCGGTCAGCACATTCTGGATGAGCACGTTCTGGTAGTCGAGCAGCAACATTGTGGCGGTGGAGAGGAAGTTGGAGAGGAAGCTGGACGAGGAGGTTGGACGAGGTCGGGAGACGGAGCTGTTGGGAGCTAGCTGGGACAGCAAAAAGGGGCTCAATCGGAGACGTGCACTGAGGGAAGGTGATTCTCGAAACGGTGATTGCCGGCAACCAATTCCTGATGCTGCAGCCGGATGGTCGAGAGAGGCCGAGTGTGTACGGAGTACGAGTACGGAGCTGGGCAGTCCCGGAGGCAGTGCGTAGCTCTGACGGCAACGGCGGGTACCGCACGTGACAACCCCTCGTGGACCCGCAGAAGGAGTACGAGTAGTGGAGAGGAGAGTGTACATTGTACTTGTACATTGCCCGGCAGAAAACAGCGCTAGCAGTTTCTTATCTTATCGGCCAAAAAAAAAGTGTTTTGCGAAAGACAAGGCAGGAGCGAAATGGCCCAGAAGAAGACGTCGCGCGTAAAAAGTGTTTAGAGGCTCTTAACAGTTTCCGCCACATCACACAACGCAGCATCGACGTCACAACGATGGTCAAGTCATACTTGTGAGTGGGCATATCGGCATTTATGTCATGGATTGTGAGACTGACAAGTACCATTCAGAAAATTTCAGCAGTCACGCTCGTTTGGCGTCGTCGCCTCGAGCTCGTCGAACCTCGTCTGGGCCCCCGGCTCGACGACGAGCAGCAACAGCAACAGCACCGCGGGCGCCGGACATGCCATTGTGGCGGCCAACGAAGATGTGCTGGTGTGGGACATGAAAAAGGGCGAGCAGCTGAGCCGCTGGCACGACGAGAAGAACAAGGCGGCGGTCACGGCGATCCTGGCCAGCCAGGTCGACAAGGACGTCGTGGCCGTGGGCTACGAGGACGGCAGCGTGCGGCTGTGGGATGCGCGCATGGCGACGGTCATGGTCAGCTTCAACGGGCACCGGTCGGCCGTGACGTACCTTGCGTTTGACGCGGCCGGCGTGCGGCTGGCCACGGGCTCCAAGGACACGGACGTGATTGTGTGGGACCTCGTGGCCGAGACGGGCCTGTTTAAGCTGCGCGGGCACAAGGACCAGATCACGGGCCTGTGCTTTGCCGAGCCGGCGCTGCAGGTGGTGGACGACGCAGAGAACGGCGAGGAGGGAGGCAAGGCGGCCGTGACAACGGCATCGACCGGCGACGGCTTCTTGATCACGACGAGCAAGGACGCGCTCATTAAGCTGTGGGACCTGTCGTCGCGGCACTGCATCGAGACGCACGTGGCGCAGACCAATGGCGAGTGCTGGGCGCTGGGCGTGTCGGCGGACCTGACGGGCTGCATCACGGCGGGCAACGACGGCGAGCTGCAGGTGTGGGCGATTGATGCGGCGGGGCTGGCGGCGTCGGCACAGCAGGTGGACACGGCGGCGACGACGACGACGGCGACGGCAGCAACTACACGATCGTATCTTATCTCGCGCGGCACGCTGCACCGCCACGGCAAGGACCGGACGGTGGAGATTTCGTTCCACCCCAAGCACGACTTTTTCGCGGTGCACGGCGTCGACAAGGTCGTGGAGATCTGGCGGATACGGTCGGACGGCGAGGTCAAAAAGGCCCTGGCACGCAAGCGGCGGCGGCGGCGCGAGCGGCTGGCAGCGGCAGCAGCAGCCAAGGACGGCAAGGCCATTGCCAAAGTCAACGAAGACAACAACGACGACGACGACGATGAGGCAACTATCGACACGACAAAGGCCGACGTCGGCGAGGTGTTTGTGCAGCACGTGCTTGTACGCACGGGCGGCAAGGCACGGTCGGTGGACTGGGCGGCAGCGTCTGGCAAGGGCAAAAAGGACCTGCACCTGCTGGTGGGCACGACCAACAACATGCTGGAGATGTACACGATCTCGACGAAAAAGGACCGCGTGTCGAAGCAGGCGAAGAAGGACAAGGAGGAGGCGCCCGAGTACGGGCGGTCGCTGGCCGTGGAGCTGCCGGGCCACCGCACGGACGTCCGGGCCATGTCGCTGAGCTCAGACGACAAGATGCTGGCGACGGCGGCCAACGGCGGGCTCAAGATCTGGAACGTGCGCACGCAGTCGTGCATCCGGACGTTTGAGTGTGGGTATGCGCTGTGCTGCAGCTTCCTGCCGGGCGACAAGGTGGTGCTGGTGGGCACCAAGACGGGCTCGCTGGAGCTGTTTGACGTGGCGTCGGCGGCGCTGCTGGAGACGGTCGAGGGTGCCCACGAGGGTGCCATCTGGTCGCTGCACGTGCACCCAGACGGACGGTCGGTGGTGACGGGCAGCGCGGACAAGACGGTCAAGTTCTGGGACTTCCGCATTGTGCAGGAGCCGGTGCTGGGCACGACGCGCACGACGCCCAAGCTCAAGCTGGTGCAGACGAAGCTGGTCAAAGTCAGCGACGACGTGCTGAGCCTGCGGTTCTCGCCGGATGCCAAGCTGCTGGCCGTGGCCCTGCTGGACAACACGGTGAAAGTCTTTTTCACGGACTCGCTCAAGCTGTACCTTAACCTGTACGGCCACAAGCTGCCCGTGCTCAGCATGGACATTTCGTGGGACAGCAAGCTGATTGTGACGAGCTCGGCCGACAAGAACGTCAAGATCTGGGGCCTCGACTTTGGCGACTGCCACAAGTCGCTGTTTGCGCACCAGGACAGCATCCTGCAGGTGGCCTTTGTGCCGCACAACCAGGACGGCAACGGGCACCACTTCTTCAGCTGCGGCAAGGACCGCGCCGTCAAGTACTGGGACGCCGACAAGTTTGAGCAGATCCAGCGGCTCGACGGGCACTTTGGCGAGGTGTGGGCGCTGGCCGTCAGCCACGGCGGCACCTTTGTCGTGACGGCGGCGCACGACAAGAGCATCCGCGTGTGGGACGAGACGGACGAGCAGATCTTTCTGGAGGAGGAGCGCGAGCGCGAGATCGAGGCCCTGTACGAGAGCACGCTGACGACGTCGCTGGACCGCGGCAACGGCGACAATGACGATGCCGTCGACCCCGAAGACCGCGACGCCGAGGGCCAGCCGGGGCAGGTCGGCGCCGCGTCCAAGCAGACGACCGAGACGCTCATGGCGGGCGAGCGCATTGCCGAGGCGCTGGAGCTGGGCATTGCCGACCTGAACCTGATCAAAGAGTACGAGGAGGCCAAGCAGCGTGCCGTCGCCGAAGCCTCCGGGATCGTCGTGGCCCCCCCGCAGCGTCACATTGTCTTCATGGCCCAGGGCAACATCAGTGCCGAGCAGTACGTCATGGGCGTGCTGCACAAGATCCCGGCCGCCGCGCTGCACGACGCGCTGCTGGTGCTTCCCTTTGCGCAGGTGCCGGCGCTCTTTGTGTTTTTGGACCGCTTCGCCCAGCAGCAGATGAACATGCCGCTGACGTGCCGCGTGCTTTTCTTCATGCTCAAGACGCACCACCGGCAGATCGTGGCCAACCGCACGATGCGCGCGATGCTCGACGACCTGCGCGCCAGCATCCGCGGCGCACTGCAGGCGCAGAAGAACCAAATGGGCCACAACATGGCAGCCTTGCGCGTCGTCGGCGCCCAGGTGGCCGACATGAGCGTCAAGACGTACGTGGACGAGTCGTGGGAGGCGGAGGCGGCGGCCGAGGAGTCGAGCCGGCGCAAGCGGGCGTTTGTGCACGTTGCGTGATGTTCTTTTTTGTTCTATAGTTTGGGAATGTGTATTTCTACGTTTATACTACGTTTATTTGTTCTACATCTCTTCCTCTTGGGTAGTTGGTTGGTTGGTGTTTGAATCAAATGTGCTTGATCAAAAGAAATGCTGACAAAAAGCTGACATAATCTACTATAAAATACTACACCTTGACCTCGGGGACGACTTCAGTGACCTCTTCCACTGACGAGCCCTCGCCCTCGCCTTCACTCTCGTTCTCGTTCGCGTTCCCGACAGCCGCCGCCCGCTGGTCCCGCCGGTGCAGCCAGATGGCCGTCACAAACCCGAGCCACAGCAAAAAGAAAAAGGCCAGGATCATCGGCCACCCGCGGCGCCACCGGGGCGCGCCATAGTAGCCCGCCGTGGGGAACACGAGCAGCGGCACCCATATATTAAAGGAGTAGCCAAACGTCATCATGGCGCCCATGATGAGCGCGCGCTCCTCCGAGTCGTCGCGCACAATCGTGTTGACGGCCGAGTACAGGATGGGCGACGCACACCCGGCCACGCCGTACAGGTACCACGCGAAAAACTTGAGGCCCGTGGGGATGTCCCAGACGATCATGCACACGGTCGAAAAGATGCAGCAGGCCTCGACGACGGTATAAATGATCCACGACGGGTAAATGGCGGCCAGCGTCGTGCCCAGCCACGAGGCCACAATGTTGATGCCGTTGATGCCCGTCGGCAGCCGGTTGATCTGCACGACAGAGTACCGGTGCTCGGCCTTGAGCCACAGGTTCATGTAGCCCGTCGGGTACGACGACAAAATCATGCAAATGTAGCAAAACACAAACACGTAAATGTGCCAGCGGCGGAACGTCCTCCGGAAAACGTCGGCATTCAACGCCCGCGGCCGCCGCACGCGGAACCGCTCGAGCCGGGCCTTGGCCAGCGCCGTGTCCTCCGCCGTCAACAACCACGGCCGCGGCGAGTCGGGCACGCCGGGGAAAATCACATAGCCCAACACAGCCACCGGGATCGTGAAAATGCCGTCAATCACAAACAGCCAGCGCCAGCCCGCCATGCCCCCGACGCCCGACAGGTTGGTATAGGCAGCCGCCTGCAGATAACCACTCACCATGGACCCCAGGGCGTTGCACAAGAACCAGGTGCCGGCGCGCTTGAACAGCTCGGCACCGCCGTACCACGACCCCAGAATGAAATGCGTGCCCGCGAAAACGGGCGCCTCGAGCATGCCGACGAGAAAACGCAGCGCGTAAATCTGGCGCACGTTGGTGACGCGGCACGTCGCAAACGTGGCAATGCCCCAGAGGATCTCGAGGCTGGGCAGCAGCCAGCGGGCGAGCTTGGGCCGCGACATGAGCAGCATACCCGGGATCTGAAAGACGACATAGGCCGTGTAGTAGCAGACATTGAAGTAGTTGAGCTGGTTCTTGTAGAGGCCGAGCTCCTCCTGCATGCCGGACGTGTAGGCGTTGGTAATGTTGGTCTGGTCGAGAAACTTGACAAAGACTGGGTTGTTAGCGATTTGATTCTCGCTGTCAAAAATAAGTTAAAATATAGTCAGAAAAGACCTACAGCACAGGCAGGAAAAGACGAGAATGGAAATGTCGAGCTTGAACAGCAGCTTGCGCTCGGCCGCAGGGTACTCGGACGGGTACCAGTTGAAGACCTCCTTGAAGAGGCCCCAAGGCGAGAGCCGCTTTTGCTTGACGTCGGACATTGTGGGTGATAGCTCGATGGTGTAGGATGTCGACACAAGGACACGAGTAGCCAATGCGAGGCTTAATGTAGACGTCACCTACGGGGCCGATACCGAGTGCGCAGAATATGCCGACGAGATATATTTGAACAGGAACGGAGACAACGATTAAAACTGCGTCTAATGGCTGCCATTGACCTCTGCTCTCAGAGTGGAGGACGATCACGCCTTATTGGACGATGGTCGTTTCAGTCTTTTTCAGACGATGTAGCAGACAAGCCAAGACAGAAACGGCCCGTGCCTATCGACTCTGGCTGCTGCCAGTAAGTGAATACCCGCAATGGTGAACAGGGTGGCAACAGACACGAGTGCGACGTCGGCAGCCCGCGTGTCCAGACGTGTGTCAGCAAGTCAGCATGCCATTGAGCCCGGGAAAAGGTTGCAACGCCGAAATCAGCCCGCGCGACAAGGACTGCCGAGATGAGGCAGATCACAGCGGGATTGCGTGCTGGTGATGTGTCGGACGAGACTCGAAGAGGCAATGATGGCCAGACGGCGATAACGCAGCCTCGTAGGTCGTGTGGGGGGGGGTAGGGGGGTTTGGGGGTTTATGTCAAACAATCAAACAGAGTAACATGTTAGCAGACGTTATTGTGTCGTAGGACATTTTGCCAGAGCAGAGTGACTGTGAGTAGAGTACAAGTAGTATGTAACACAAGTGACTAGAGCTTTGGTTGAAATAATTGACTCCTTTCGTCCGTTTCGTTTTCCTCTTACTTTATTTACCTCGTATCTTTGTCAATAACCTGGCTTATCTCCATTACAAATCAACATGACTGACTCGTGCCATTCCTCAAACCTATCAGAAATCAACCGCGTGTGTTTCTTTTTAGATGGTGATATCTAAGACCCGATTGCGTGCTCTTGTTGGCATGAGGTGCTGTCGAGGGGGATGAGGCGTGGTTGCCAGAAGCGGGGCCGACTTACATGACGGGCGCTAGTACCAAAATGGACAACACCCGGCAGCGGCAGCATCGCCTCACGGGATGTTTAAAAGGCTACGATGTCTCCGTTACGTTGCCTCTTTGGATAGCCAGCAAAGTATACCATATTCACAGCTAAGAACTCACATTCACATACTCACAATCAGCTACCATTCACTCTACACCTCCACCATGCCGGCCCTCATCGAACGCTACGAACAGGTCAAGGAGACCAAGGAGAACTGTAGGTTTAGCATCACAAGCCTCTGCCATTTCATCTAACACTCCCAGTGGACTGGGCCGAGCTCGTCACGCTCGACCTCAGCCTGTTTGACAAGCCCGGCGGCAAGGCCGACCTGGTGCAGCAGCTCGAGCACGCCGTGCACCACGTGGGCTTCTTTTACGTGAAAAACTTTGGCATCTCGCAGGACGAGATTGACGAGCAGTTTGCGCTGGGCCGCGAGTTTTACGCGCTGCCGCTCGACGAAAAACTCAAGTACCACAGCGCGGCCGACCTCGCGCGCGGCGAGTACAACGGCTACCGGCCCGCGGGCCACCGCATCCTGGGCAACGGCATCCGCGACAATGTGCAGGTGTACAACATTCCCAAGTTTGACGGGCACCACGCGCGGGGCCAGCCGGCCATTCTGCAGGAGCACATTAAGGAGATTGAGACGTTTCAAAGGGTACATTCTCTCTGTCGTCTATCCTATCAAGCTATTCCCCAAAGCTAATTCCCAGAAATGCCATGACGAGGTCGTCGTCAAGCTCCTCAAGCTGTTCGCCCTCCTCCTCGAGCTGCCCGACGAGGACTACCTCGTCCGCAAGCACCAGTACGACGTCCCCGGCGAGGACCACCTGCGCTACATGCACTACGCCGCCCGCAGCGCCGCCGACAACGACCGCGTCGGCCAGCTGTACTCGCCCGGCCACACCGACCTCGGCAGCATCACGCTGCTCTTCCGCCAGCCCGTCGCCGCCCTGCAGATTCTGAATGCCGAGGGCCAGTGGAAGTGGGTGCGCGCCCTCGACGGCACCATCACCATCAACACCTGCGACGCCCTGACCGCCCTGACCGGCGGCTACATCAAGTCCAGCATCCACCGCGTGCACGCGCCGCCCGCCGACCAGGCCGGCATCGACCGCCTGGGCGTGCTCTATTTCGCGCGCCCCAACAACGACGTCGTGCTCGACCCCATCCCGGCCGCCGACAGCCCCGTGCTGAAGCGCCTCGGCTACACCACCAACGCCTTTACCGAGCTGGGCCAGCACCTGACGACGCAGCAGTGGGTCAAAGTGCGCCAGAGCCAGCAGCAGCGCAAGCTGCCGGGCTACGAGATTGGCAAAGACGGGGCGTATGTGCGGGCCGAGAAGGACCTCGAGATCATCCCGGGGCTGACGGCCAAGATTTACAACTAGGCGATCAATTCAATTATGTGGAAAGTGTTTGAATCATTGCATTGTAGAGTGATGGTCTCGACGACCGCGGGTACACTGGCTTATTCAGCAACCTGAACGACCTTGAGACCTAAGAACAACGCAAAAACGACCTACTTCGTAATAAAACAACAACCCTATTCCCCCCCCCTACTTCCGCCCCCACGTCGCCCCCAGCCGCTGGAAGTACGACATCCACGACCCCTTGGGCACCGTCCCCATGTATTTTTTCATCAGCCGCGCCGCCACCGACCCCGCCCGCAGACCTGGGAAACAAAACCCCAGCGCCTCTAGCACCCACGGCGTCAGCTCCCACAGCACCGCCACGGCTGCCGCACACGCAATCGCCACGGCAATCTCCTCCTTGTGGTCTGCCATGTAGTCGGCCGTCCACTCGAAGATCTCGGGCGCCGTCTCGCGCACCCACGCACACATGGCCGCCAGCTGCTTGTTGATGCGGCCCAGCATGTTGTCGTCATTGTCGTCGACATTACAAAGATCCATGTCGCGCAGCATGCCAAACACGCCCTCAAACACGCGCGTCGCCACCTTTTCCTTCCACCACGCCGCCATCTCAACGGCACCCTCCTCTGCGTTGCCCTTCCCCTCAAACTGGACACGCACACGCTGAAGAGCTGCTGCAATGGTGTCGTTATCGCCCGTGCTGAAAATAGTGGATACCACGTAGTCGGCCGTGTCGTCGGGGCTCTCGTGGTCCTTGTCCATGCCTGTGCCCATGTCCATGCCGTGGTAGAGTATCTGCTTTTCGCTCACATTGGCCGTGGCTTGGACAGACTGATCACGCATCCACCGGGGCTTGTCGTCCATGTCATCCGAGCCGCACGCTCCAAAGCACATGGCAATTATCTTAAGGGGGTCCATGTTGAAAGGGTGGTTTGTCGGTAGTATTGTGTCGGAATCGATATTCTGATGTGTAAAGGTCTAGGAGGATCCCTAGTCTAGTGTACAGAAGAAGTGGAAGAAATAGGCTACAAAGTGGAGCCTTGATGCCTGACTAGTAAGGCCACACGACATATTGCAGGATAATTGGACGATTGGTGGAAGAGTAGAAAAAAAGAAAAAGAACCAAACTCTGCAAAAATATGTCTTATTTCACGTCGTACAGAGAAAAAAGTATCTAATCTCACGTCGTACAAGCATGATAGCAACGCCTCTCATTAGGGCCTGTTCCAAGATTCCTGGTTAACAGTAACAGTAAGAAATCTGGTGAATTATATGGGACATTGCCTAAAAGGGACATCTTACTCCACCAAAACCCCACCCAGTACGGTGTAACTGTCGGGCCGATGACGAAGAGATGTATCTCGCGTAAAGTGACTTTCGTTCGTCTTGCATACGTCTTTGGTAGCTTATATAATACGGCTTATGCGTATGAACAGTCACGTGTCTACAAGCTATATGACTAATAACATATGACTAATCCACGTACTTAAAAAGTGTTTTGTTTTTATGCCTAAAAAATCAGGTATAGCTAGTAGATTCGTGCTTATATAATAATAATAAAAATGACATCACGTGCTAATCGACTGATAAGAGGTTGATAAGAGGTAGATAACTTATACGTACTTGATTATATAAGCACGATAGGTACGTAGTCACGTGCTAAACGCCTATCCCGGGATGACTAAGTAATCTAATCGATTAATCATCCAGTCGACAGATGTATCTGAATGAAAGGTACTTCTATCGACGATATGTCAGCACTAAAACTCAAGTACCCATAATATTCACCGACATCTCCATATTTTTCACCAAATTCCTTACTGTTACTGTTAACCAGGAATCTTGGAACAGGCCCTTAGTAAGACTGCCTTTTTGGTACACTCCAAGAGCCGTTCAAGCTCACCGTGAGCCAAACCCTAGACTACTTCCTTTTCGACGTCGTTACCTATAGCCGTTTGAAACTTCCACGTCGTCGCCCATAGCCGCTAGAGATCCGACATCAACGACCCCTCACCGTAAGACCCAAGAACAATTCAAAAGCAACCTGTGGTACGCATTTGCCGGGTCGACAGCGGGTGCGTACGACGTACGTACGCATCTATCCGTAGGACGAGGAGCCCTAGAACGCCCGTTTTCTCCCTCTGCGTCCCTATATCGGGCCTGTTTTCCGGCCCTCGTCCTCCTCCATCTCCTCCTCCTCCTTCTTCGCTATTTCATTCAGTCATTCAGTCGTTCCGCGCCTCTTCTGGTCCCTCATCTCCTTTGTGATTCTCATCGTCTTCCAAAGACTCCAAGATCCGTTCAATCTCACCGGGAGCCAAACCCCAGACTACTTCCTCATCCACGTCGTCGCCCACAGCCGCTGGAGATCTGACATCCGCGACCCCTTGGGCATCGTCCCCATGTACTTCTGCATCAGCCGCGCCGCCATTATCCCCGCCCGCAGCATCGATGCCCAGCGTCTCCAGCACCCACGGCGCCACCTCCCGCAGTACCGCCACTGCCGCTCCGACCGCAATCACGTCTTCAACCCCTTCCTCGTGCTTTGCCATGAAGTCGCGCGTCCACCCAAACATTGCGGGCGCCACCCAACGCATCCAGTCACACCAGTCCACCAGTTGCTTGGGAACGGTGTCGAGGGGGAGGTCGTCCATGTTACGTAGCACGCAATACACGCCCTCGAGCACGCGATGCGCCACCTTTTCCCTCCACATCTCCGCCGTCACGCGGCCGACAACCCCCCCCCGCGGCGGCGGCGGCGGCGTCGCCCTCCTCCTCGAACCGGGCACGTACACTCTGTAAAGTTGTTTTAATAGTGTCGTTGTCATCTGTGGCCAAGATGGTCTTTACCACATAGTCGGCCGTGTCGTCGGTGCTCTCGCTCGTATTGGGCGTGGCCGTGGCCGTGCCCGTGGCCGTGCCCGCCTGATCACGCATCGATCGGGGCATGCTGTCCATGTTCTCGGAGTTGCACACGTCAAAGCACTTGGCAATTGTCTTGAGGGGGTCCCTTTTGATGGTTGGTTTGTTGGTAGAGGTAGTATTACAGGACGTTTAGATGATGAATCTGAAGTGGAAGAGCTCAAAAAAAAACCAAAGACTGCAAACCAAACACTACAAAATATATGTCTTGTTTCACGTCGTACAGAGCAAGTTATATCTAATCTCACGTCGTACAGAGCAAAACGTATCCAATCTCACGTCGTACAAGCCCAACAGCAACACCTCTCATTGGTGAGACGGCCTCATGCGCTGGCCGTCATAAACCAGTCCGCACCCGCGAGCCGTACGCTCAACATTACGTAATAACGGTTTATTAGTCTAGAGGTTAGGACGTTGGATTTTGATCTGCGAGCATCGTTTTCCAAAGACACGGGTTCAATTCCCGTATAGACCTGTATGCGTTGGTGGGAGTTTTTTTTGCCAAAGTGCAGTCGTTTTGTTTTTTTGCCGCATTTGCTGAAAAACAAAAATAATAATAATAAACATCAGCCAGGGACATGCTGCCACGCAAGAAGCCCGACTCGATCCCGTTGCAGACACCACGAGCCAAACTAACTACTTTTTAGGCACGACTGCAGCTTCTGCACCCAATACAAACGCAAATAGTCAGCCTCCTCGTACTATTGGTGTCCGTGCGGCTGACATGTGATGTGCTGTTCAATATTCGACCCTTTTGTCTTTCCAAAGTCGTAGATGTGCTGTCAGAAATGCGTGCAAGACGGCAATGTAGAGCCCAGAGCCCAAATACCCTCTCTACTCGTAGGCTGTTGTGAGGTATAAATACGGCTCGCACATCCCCCTCCCCCATGCGAGCTTGTCCCAAGTGTCCAAATCTCCCTGCTCTCATGTCATCTCCATCTCTGCTTCATACTCCGTATACTATGCATTTCCTACCCCTGCTTGCTTTCGGCCTGCTCTGTGCCGCTGCGACGACGACAGCGCGAATCTCCTTCAGCACGTATACCTCTAGTTATCTTGAAGTCTTCAAACACAAAAGCTTTGACGTCGACTATGAAGCCTACTACTGGTCGTCTGTTGGGATGGTAGGCTCCGTTGTTACGTCGACGCACGTCATAACAAAACAAGTCATGACCGTCTCTGCGCCCTACAGCTCTGGCCTTGACATGGAGACACTTTGGACTGCGGCGACTGCCAGCTACATGTCCTCGGTGCTGGCCACCGCTACGGCGCTCGAGACGTTTGCCGGGTCGACACTGACCACCGCCCAGAGCAGCACACCCCAGACTATGTCCAGCAGTGTCTCCCAGATGTCCAGCAGTGTCCTCCAGCAGTGTCCCCCAGACTACATCCAGCAGTGCACCTTCCAGTGTCAGTGAGGATGCCTCTTTGAGTGCTACAATCTCACTGTCTTCAACTGCAAACCGTCAGTATCTCAGCAAATGCATCTGACGATAGAGCTAACAATATCATAGAGCTAACAATATCACCTCAGAAACACCTGCAGCATCGACACAAACGACATCAGTGGCAGTCACAGCGCCTGGAGCGCCCGGGGTTGGAACGCCTGCAACGCCTTCAATGATTGCAACGCCTGCGCTGCCTGAAACGCCATCAACGCCATCAACGCCTCCAATGACTTTAGTACTATCAACACCCTCAAGATCAACATCATCAACACTTGCATCATCGATCTCAACACCTACAACATCACCATCTGGCAAAACGACAACGCCAACAACCACAACAACACCAGCTACTCCAGAACCATCAGCAGAACCCACCAGGACAACGCCAACACCGACTACACTTGCAACGTCGACCACCAGCGTCTCCGCACCCAACAGTGCTAGCACCGTCACTGTCACGGCCGCCGGCTCCAAGCTGACCAACCGCATGCTCATTTTGTGGCCGACCATCATTGTCGCCGCCCTTGTCGGCATACTCGGAATCATGTAAAGAATGCAAGCTGGCGTAGTCGTAGTTCTGTGATAACATTCCGTACTGTCTTTGATCTTGTATTGAAATGGATGAAAAGTGTTGCATATCTCGCGGCGTGAGGCAGAAATTGGGATGCAGCTGAACAAATGCAAAAAACAAGAACAAATGCAAGAAGCAAGAAACAAATATGTTTTGCATTGGTTCTTTGATACTTACTCAAGTTTTTGTTTTTCACAGCAAAAAATCAAAAACCAATGCAAGCACTGTCTGCAAGGCAAAAAATAATTCTTAGGTCCGTACGGGAATTGAACCCGTGTCTTTGGAAGTAGATGTATTACTAATAATAGCAGATCAAAATCCAACGTCCTAACCTCTAGACTAACAGACCATTCAATGTTAGCCGGTGCCGCCTTATTGTCGTTAATGTAGGGCCACTTGGGTGGACACTCGAAGCAAAGGATCTCAAAGATTGCATCACCGACAACAACTTTATTAAATCTTGACTCTATTCACCATTACACTAGCCATCATATATGCTAGCCGTCCCGTCACCGCCGGTAGAAATTATACGGATGCCCCGTCGCCCACGCAAACACGTCCACGACCCCCGCCGTCATGCCCAGCAGCATCCGCTCGTACCGCCCCGTCGGCAGCTCCTCGGAAAGCACCTTCATCAGCGGGCCAAACGTCGGCATCTGGTTGTTGCTCTGCCGGTCGATGCGGCCCGTCTTTTGCGACGCGCCGCCGCGCCGCGAAAACACCCACTGCCACCGCCCGGCCTCGATCACGGCCGACAAGGGGTACAGCGGGTACGGCGACCCTTTGTAGCGGCGCGGGTCGTGCTCGTCGTCGTCGGGGATCACCTCGGCCGCCACGCCGTTGACGCGCTCGAGCCGCCACAGGGGGGTCGCGTATTCATCGTCGTCGTCATCATCAAAATCATCATCGTTGCGATCATCCGGCAACGGCTCCCCTGTCAGTCCCGTACACGTCCACCGGTGCTTGTCGTCCAGTCCCAGACCACCACACGCGAGGCGCACGCGCACGCTGGCGTGGATGCGCTCGTTGGTGTTGACAAGTGGCTCGGCCGGCAGCGCCTCGTTGGTCGACGGGTCGACGCGGATAAACTGGCCGGGTTTGCGCACAATCATGCCCGCGGCGCGCTGCAGCAGGCTGCCCGGCATGCGCGTCTGGCCCAGGGCCCAGGGCCGCGCGCCGGCCGCCCAGAGCGCGTCGTCGGTGCCGTCCGGGTGGTGGTGGATGTATTTGCCCGGGCACGGGTCGGCGTCGCGGCGGGGCTCGCGCGAGGGTGGAAAGGAGGGCTCAAAGACGGCGCGCGTGGCCCAGGGCCGTGCTGACGACGACGACGTCGAGTAAGAGCGGGAGTGGGAGTTGTTGGTATGCGAGTGTGACCGCGTCCTCGACCGCGACCGCGACCGTGACCGTGACCGCGATCGTCGCAACCGCGACGGCAACATGGACGAAGGCAGGATGGACGGCACGTGCGGAAACGGATGGGCGGCGCCGTAGCGCAGGCCGTCGCGGAACATGGCGGCGAGGCGCGGCTCGTCAAAGACGACACCGACCCGGGGGCCCGCAAGCTGGTCGCACATCCACGCGAGCGTCAGGTTGGCCATTTGCTGGTCCTCCCAGCCGCCGCCCGTGTTGGAGTGGCTGCCGGGGAACCAGACCTGCCGCAGGTTGGTCGTCGTGTTGTCGGGCAGCCGCTCCCACAGCGACGGCAGGAAATCGTAGCGCGGCTCGTCGAGCGCGAGGGCCTGAAAAGCGTTTTCGACCTTGCGCGAGATTTGCGTGTTGGTAAACTTCCACTGCTCGGCCGCGCCGCCGCCCTTGATGCCCACCAGGGGGACTGCAGGAATGCCCAAGCTGCCGACCGTGTCCCAGACGGCCACGGCCTTGATGGTGATCTCGTGCTCGCGGCCGTCGCGGCCCACGTACACGTCGTTGGTGTAGCCCTTGTGCTTGAGCCACCGGCGGTACTGCGTCTTGCGCTGGTTCTCCCACCGCAGCCAGGCCTCGGCCCCGCTGCCGGCCCCGCCGCCGGTTCCCCGTCCGTGGTGCGCGTGCTCGTCGTGCGGGAACGGCTCCAGCGTGCCCGGCGGGCAGATGAACCGGTCGTCGCCGCGCGTGCGGTCCGCCATGTTCTCGTAGTCGTCAAAGATGTCATAGAACCGGTCCTGGCCCTCGGGCGTCAGCAGGCCCACCGTCGCCACGAGATCCGCCACCGACCGCGCCGTAAACGCGCCCCGCGAAAACCCAACCAAAATAATGTTGTCGCCGCCGACATAGTTGAGGCAGATGAACTGGTACATTTCGCGAATGTCCTGGTCCAGCCCGACGCCAAAGGCTCCGCCCTTCAACGCGTCCACCAGCTGCCCGCTGCTGCCGACGCCCGGGTGGTACAGCGTGATCTGCGGGCTGTGGTCGGTGCGCGAGTCGCCGTACCGCCGCAGCACGCGGATGAGCCGCGACACGTTGGTCGGCGGCTGCTGGCGGCTCGTCTCGCCCACGGCGTTGACCCATGTGCCGTCGCAGCAGGCAATCAGCGTCTTGGATACCGGTAGCGCAAAATCGGACGGCGTCCGTTCCGGCGGTCCGTATTGGCCAGACGACGGCTCACGGCCATGTCCGTGACCGTGACGATGACCATGCTGGCCGGACGGTGAACGGCCATGATGGCCAGACGTCGACGAAATGGAGTAATAATAGTCGGACATGGCAGTAGTTTTTTTTGTTCCGGTTTTGCAAGTGCAGCCTAAACCTCGAAATGCGTATGGCCAGCTGACTTATACGCTTTAGGAACCAGCGGTCTCTCCGTTGCTATGCTTCAGCATGTGACCCTGTCAATGACAACTGCCTGTCACCGGTGACTTTTGAGTTGCCGGGTCTCATGCGGCTGGCCAGCCCCAGTAAAGATCATCGGACGTTACCAGGCATCTCCAGTCTTGGCTCTTCAGCGTCCCAGCAAGCCCCTATGCCCTACAGCGGTCGCTATGGAGTTGTGTTCTTACATCTTACACAGTCAGAATCGTCTTTACGCCCGACCGACTTTTCCGGCACAAGGCTGACTTGTGACCACATGCCCAGACTTAGGTGAGATGGCGCCCCCTGAGACGTTAGCCTCGTTGTTCGTTGTGCCACTCTTGATAAGCGAGCGAGAGATCACATTGTCTTTATCACAAAAAAAATGCATGTTTGAGTAAACGAGCAAACCGAGTCAAGTCGAGTCTGATACTTTCAAAAAAGGCAGGATTACATAAGTCCGCCGAATCCGGAACTGGCGGTCTTTGTGCCGTTACTTGACCGTTACGCCGTGCTCCACAGCTGGCCCCTTGCCCCATCTGTCTGCCCCTCGCACCTACCTGTGCCCAGCCAAAGATTCGGCAGAATTTAAGGTTTTGTGAAACCCTGACCGCGCCTTCCGCTGATGATCCGATGGCAGCGCACCTGCCCGCACAACAAGGCCGGGAGGGAGCTTTTTTGTACTCGTAAGCGCCGCAGTGTGTGTCAGCCGCTGCCCTCGGTGAGTAGTACGAGTACAGTGCACCGCCCCTTCCCTGGCGCAGCCTGTTGCCAAATATAGCGTCCAGGCGCCTCCAATACGGGCTCGCATGGCTCGCATGAAAGCGCACTTCGTACCCAGTAACCCCCCCGTACGAGTGATCCCCGCCACCCTCCGCGCTATTTCGGCGCCGAATAGCACGCACAGGCAGCCCACCACTTTGTAAAAACAGGCGTCTCCACCGCTAGCGACCTGCACCTGTCAGCTGTCGTTGAGCCGGTATTTCGCTGTTGGCAGGTAGGGGACCCTGCATTTGTACTGAGTAGTGCCTCGGGCGGCTGCATCGCATCGTCGCATTGCCTCGCTGTCTTTTGTCTCTGTGGCCTGTCGCCTTTGATTTTTTGATCCTCTGCTGCGGCTTGTACACCAAGCATTGCATCTACTCAGTATATCAATACCCTCTGCTCCGTTGTTCCTCCGCCAGCGCCGGCTTTGTCTACTTGTCACCTTGCCTACTTGTCAACTGTATCCTTCGTCGTTTTATCCCGTCTACAAAGTACCCGACCTACCGACCAACGCAATGGGCCTTCGCAGCATACTAAAGAAAAAGGGCGACGGCGACAGCGACGACGACCAGTACCAGCCCGTCGGCCAGAACCCTTTCCTCGACGACGACCAGCAAGCCCCATCATCCTACCACCACCACCACCACCAGCAGCAGTTCCAGCAGCGCGGCCCTCCTCCGCCGCGGCCACCGCCCGCTGAACCCCTCCAGACCCCCGAGTTTACCTTTATCCGCTCCGACACCTTCTCCCAAGAAGTCATCCACCCGCCAACATGGAACGACAGCGGCCTCGGCAGCCTCGACGAGGAGGACGACCAGCAGCAGCACGGAAGCCACCTGCAGCCGCACGACGCCGCCGCCACCGCCGCGGCAGCCCCCCTCTCACCACGCGGCCGCAGCTTTGACGTCTTTCGCCGCTCCAGTCGCAGCTCCCAAAGCGCCTCATCCCAGACGCGCGAACAAGAGAAAGTCTTTGAACAGCCACAATCATCACAACAGCTTGAACCGGAAAAACACAAGGAAAACCGGCTGTCGCGCAAACTGTCGAAACGCCTGCACCTGCACCGGTCGCCGAGCTCGGCCGCCTCGAGCACCCACGTGCCCGCGAACCTGCCCGAGATTGTGGTGCCCGAGGGCGAGGCAGCGTCCGTGGCTGACTTGGTCCCCGGCATCAGCAGCAGCAGCAGCAGTACTGGTGCAGCCACAACCGACCCCGCCAAGGAGAGCAGCCGCGCCGCGAAAAAACCGCCGCCGGCCAACCCGATCATCGAGTCGCAGTGGGAGAAGCGCGCGACGCTGCTGGCGCTGGAAAATGAGAAGCAGCACATTCACAATGCCGTGAGCCGGCCGACGACGCCCGAAAAGGGGCAGGGTCATCACGGCAAGCGGCGGGGGCGTGCATTGTCGTCGGCGCCGCCACCCATCTCGCCGGCAGCCGTCGCAACAGCCAGTGCAGCCGCCGAGACAGTGCGCAGCCGCAGCCAAAACGGTGCCAGTAGTACCACCGGCGCCGTCGACGTCCCCGTCTCGTCCAAGGAGCTAGACGCCTCCATCCAGGAAGCCATCCGCCTGCACGAGGCCGGCCAGCTGCAAGAGTCGACGCGCCTGTTTGGCATCCTGGCCGACCCGCGGGGGCACAACAACCCGCTGAGCCAGGTGCTGTACGGGCTGGCGCTGCGGCACGGCTGGGGCTGCGAGCCCGACACCGAGGCCGCCGTGACCTATTTGTCGGCGGCGGCGTCGAATGCGGCGGCTGTCGAGGAGCTGGCGCTGCAGGCGGGCATGAAAAAGGGCGGCGCGGCCAAGGGCGAGCTGGTGCTGGCGATTTTCGAGCTGGCCAACTGTTTTCGGCACGGCTGGGGCCTGGAAAAAGATCCCATTGCGGCCAAGCAGTACTATGAGACGGCGGCGAACCTGGGCGACACGGACGCGATGAACGAGGTGGCCTGGTGCTACCTCGAAGGGTTTGGCTGCAAAAAGGACAAGGTGAGTTCTCTAAAGATGTTTGGGTGCGTATAGCAAACTGACGTAACTAGTTCGCCGCGTCAAAGTACTACCGCCTGGCGGAGCAAAACGGCAACAAGACGCTCGGCAACACGTGGATCTGGAAGGAAAAGTACGACCCCGAGAGGCAGAAGCCGAAGAAGAAGTAGAGCACACTTTTTCGCTCTGCGTGGGCAGCCGTGTTTCTGCTGGTCGTCTTGGGTTCATTTTTGTCTACTTCCCCCATGCTTTTTCTACCGTTGGTCAGTCTGCCTATTGCACAGCGACCACACATCTTGATGCTCTTGTTGTTTGATTCTCCCTTGTTCATATTGTATTATATATACTGCACTTGTTGCTTATTTACTCGGATATTGCTTTGGATAGACTTATGACTACTACATCTTGCAGTGTTCTTCCTGTGGCAACTAACTGCCTTTCAGAACACAGTACAATACTCAAGGACTTGCAAAGGCTGCCATGTGCAAAAACTGTCAAGGCAATGTCACTTATTCAACAAGCTACGGTTTCCATGTCATTCATTCAGACAAGTTACTACGAGTCTACAAGAAGCATCTTTACGATCATGTCACGTTATGCACAATCAAAATAAATCAAAAGTGTTTGATAGCTATAGAGTCATAACCAAGGAAAGAAAAAAAAATGAAGAAAAAGGAAAGAAACAAATAAAATAGTAAAGAAAGCAAAACGTCGTAGAACAACGAAAAAAAGTCATTATTTGTCATCATCCATGGCAAGATGGTTCCGGCTGGCTGCTCCTCTGCGAGTCATGGTCGTTTGAAGTGAGCCCTGTCCCGCCCTTGTTCCCGGCCGTCCTCCCTTTTGTCCTTCCGCCTCCTCCCATCATCCGTCGTCCCGATGTTCCGTCTCCCACTCTCTCGATCCCGCTTCCGTCACATTTCCTAGTGCCGTTCCGTCTTTCCCGCCGTCCTGCCGCATCTTTCGTGTCGTGGTGCACATCCTCCTCTCGCCTCCCGTTTGTCGTCATATTTCGTTAGGTCGTCGTTTCGTCATGATGCTCTCTCTTCCAAAAGCCCGCGCTCCGTAGTCCCTCTTCATCTCGTCGTCCCCTCGTACTCCAAAAAGCTCGCAAAGCTGCCGTCAAAGAACTCCCGTGCCTGCCCCGAACGCACTGCTTTCAAATTTGGTCTTTTGTTTTTTGTCGTTGTCGTTTTTTCGTAGTTGTTGGAAGTTGTTGTGTTGATTTTTCATTTCGTGTGTTTTTGTGTTTCGTTTTGTGTTGATGCTTTTTTTCGTACTGAATTTGCTTTAAATGTTTTGTCGTTTTGGTGTGTGTAGTTTTCTCGAAAAGGCTTGTGATAGAGTGATGGCAAAGGAAAGAAGAAAAGAGTAAAGAATGGCGACTTGTGTTGTTTTGCAAAGCTCCGAGTCAAAAGCTGGTGGTGTTGTTGTTGTTGTTGTTGTTGTTGTTGTTGGTGGTGTTACCCACAAACGGTAGAGAGGTATAAAAGAGAGGTCTTTTGTTGACATGGAACAAAAGATGGCTGTTGTTGATGTCCAAAGGCTGGCGGCTGTCGCCGCCGGGTGGCCGTGGGTGGTCGGCCGTGATGTGGTAGAGGCTCCCATATTTTCCCATGGCAGCATCGAGTCTCGGCGGTGACGCGCCCTCAATCCCATTTCATCAGGGAGAAGGCGAGTGGTTGCCATGCTCGACGCAAGAAGGGGGGAACAGTGCCACTAGGAAAAAAAAAAAGGAACAAAAGCAGGAGAGGTTATATAAAAAAAGAGGAAATGCAAGTGTCAAGTCCATGAGGATGAGAAGCAGGGCTCGTCCAAGTCCGTGTGGCGAGTTTCCAATGCCACTTGGGCAGACTGGCCCCGGTCTCTCAAGGTTCAGGACGACGACGACATGCATTGTGATGATGTTGCGATGAAAACAAAGACACACATTCTTGTCTTGCTTCTTCCTGCAATCAATCAGACAAGCTGGTCCGGAGAAAAACTGTGAACACACTCACAGACAAATACATAAAAAGAAATCTTTCCACAAAGAAAGGATCGAACAAAAGAAAGTGAAAAGGGGGGAAACAATAATCAAGGAACAATTCCTCAACATGAAAAAAAGGACGTTGGACAAAAGAAACGCAAAACCAGATGTAAAGAAGGCATCCATCGAGCACGTTTTGCCCCTCGGTGCTGCTCCGATCTTCTCTTCGACAAGAAGACTGATGGAAGAAAAGGAAAAAAAGAGGTGTGGGTAGAAGAGAAAATAAAACAAAACCAACCCGGAATTAGTCGTCAAAGGAGCAAGAAAAGGGAAAGCTCCAAAACAGAAAATGCAATGGACATGAAAAGAGAAACACCTAGAAGACTCCCGAAAGAGGAGAAAAAGTAAGAAACACAATCAGAAAACAGATGACTCCGGAACAGAAAGACAAAAAAAAGGTAGCCGAACAGGAGCGTATAAGCTCATCAAGCCCCAACCCGCAGAGGGGCGGCTCAAAGTAACAAACCGAAAAAGCACAATGGCTATGCTGAGCCTTGCCATTCCCAATGCAGCTTTGCAGCCCAAACCAACCGAACCCAAACCATGATGATGACAAGAGAAAAAACAAACCTCTGGTAAAACGTTGAAAACATCTGCCGTTGAGACATGGAACATTAATGTCCCAGACGGCAGTCTTTCGTGAGTGAAAAGACAAGAGGGAAAGCAAAAGAATCAAACACGCTCGCTTGCTGGGTAAACGACAAAGGAAACAAGGAAAGAAAAGACGAGTGGTAAAAAGGGACGATCATGGTGATGCAAGAGACGGACACGACAAATCAGAGCAAGGGACCGGCAGCCCCAGAGTCGAAAAGGACGGATGAAACAAACAGACAATCGCCTCTCCCAGAGTGTGAACCCTGTTGTGGTGTTGGAAAGACAATTTTGTAGTGAGTCTTGTTGGTTTTTTTTTGGTTGTTTGTTTCATCCGGACGAAAGAAAGTGATAACCAGGTGCCGATGTAGTCGCAGCTGGCACTGTCAAGTCTCCAGAGACTGAGAGTGTGAAAAAGTGAGAAACGAATATTCGAAAAACTGGAAAGGAGAGAGCAAATCCTCCAAAATCTTTGTGCTGGCGATTTGGTAGGGGCCGTACTGTTTGGTGCCGTGTGACTGTGTCTGTCGGAGCCCGACAAAGTCGTGCGTCGAGCGTCGATAATAATAAAAAAAGCAATGAAAGAAGCGCCGCCAAGATGAAAAAAAAATAAAAAGGGGCCGTGGGTGTGCTCTAAAGTGTCGTGTCGTCAAAAAGCAAAAACATGATCGTGAAAAGAAAGAAAAAATGAAGGTATCGCCCACAGGCGTGGAAAGCGATGAGAAGATGTGTGCAGACAGAGCAGGACGAGAACAAAAACAGACGCGACGTGCAATGAACCGAATCACATCACATCGCGTCTAGTTCTCGCTGTCGGAACGCGGAGAAGCCGAGTTGACCTCGGAGACCATCTTGGCAAAGGTGCGGACAACATCCCCGGGAATCTGGTCCCAGAGCAGAGAGCGCGTGTAGACCTCGGCCTTGCTGTTGCCACGCATGGCAGCCAGGGCCTCGGCCAGGTTGCGACGTCCCTGGTTGGAGTTGGCACCATCGGCAGGGCCAGCAGCACGGTCGGGCGACGACAGGTGGTGCATGTCGACGACGCCGTTGTACTGGGCAGCAGTGAGCGAGAAGAGCTGCTCGTTGGCCTGCTGCTCAGAGGGCTGCATGAGCTGGTCCGAGAGCTGGCCAAGAGCCGACGGCTCGACCCCCATGTTTTGGTGGGAGACGGAGCCGGACGACTGCGGCCAGGAAGCAGAGGCAGAGGCAGAGGCCACCGGAGCGTTGACGTGGACGCCAATGGACGCAACGGGGGCCGACGCCGAGGCAGCGCCGCTCACAGCAGACAGGTCGAAGCCAAGCATGTTCTGGGGCACGCCCGCATCCTTGAAGACGTTGTTGAGCAGCGTAGCCGAAGCAGCGCGGATCTCGTCCGTAGCAGGAGGGATGCTGGGGGTCTGGCGGCTGGACATGACAAAGGCACCCACAAGGAACAGCATGAACAGGAGACCACCCTGGGAGCCAGACTTTTCGGCCGCGGCAAGGGTGGACTCGACTGTCTCGTTGGTCTTGCGGGCAGCCGGGACGAGCTGCGTCTCGGCCTTGACCTCGACCGTCTGCTCGTCCTGCTGCTGCTGCTGCTGCTGCTCGGCAGCCGACATGGGGAACAGGCTCTCCCAGGGCTCGCCGGCACCGCCGTCCATGCCGAGACCGTCCATACCACTGTACGGTCCCATGCCGTTGGCGGCGGCACCAGCGCCAGCGTACGAAGCGTGGCTGGGCATGGATACAGCGGCAGCGGCACCCTCGAGGACCTGGACGTGGTTGGTCAGGACGTTGATCTTCTTGCGAAGGTCGGCCGTCTCAATGGTGTGCTGGCGGATCATCTCCTCCTTGTCCATGTTGAGGCTCTCGATGTACTGCTCGTAGCTCTGCTTCTCCTGCATCATCTCGGCAACCTGCTGCTTGTAGCGGTCCAGGCCCTGCTCCAGCTCGGCAATGAGCACGGTGTAGTGCTTCTTCTCGCCCTCGAGGCGCTCCGTGTGGAGCTTCTTGCGCTGTCTCGAGTCGAGTCTATTTTGTTAGTAGTTTGCGTCGGATAAATATATCAAAAAAAGAGAGAAAAAAACGTACGCTGCCTGTCTGTTGCGAAGGAGACGCTTCTGCTGCTTCAGCTCCTTAATCTCCTGCTCATCGGTGGACTGCTGGATGAGCTGGTCGATGTTGTTGAGGTTACGCTCTGCGGGGATCTCAAACCGAGCGTTCTTCTTGCGGATACCATCACCTCTGTGCATTTCGTTGTGGGAACGGATCGTGGGGCTAGAGGGAGGGAGCTTCTTCATGGCCGGCTGGGTCTCGATGCTGGCGCCGCTCGAGTTGAGCTGCATGGGCACAGAGCCCGCGTTGTTGACGGCGTTGGGCGCCGCGCCCATGCCGGGCAGGCCATGCATGGTCGCACCAAAGTAGCCACCACCCATAGTGAAGGGAGGCTGGAGAGGCGCCCGCTGGAAGAGAGATGCAGCTTCAAACTCAGGATGAAGCCCGTCGTACGGCACAACCGGCGTTGCGACAGCAGAGGCAGCACTGGTGCTCGCCGTCATGGGCCAGGAGCCGACGTGCGGTCCCATGGCACCATGCTGCGGGCTGTGCTGGAGCTGCTGCTGCTGCTGCTGCTGTTGCTGCTGCTGTGACGGACGGCTCATCTGAAAGAAGGGGTTGTTGCTGTGAAACTCAAACGGGTTTCCGCTGGGCAACGACTGCATCTCGGCGGGCTGCCAGTCCTCCTGCTTGGGCGAGAAGAGAGTCGAGCCAAAGGCAAAGGAGTCTCTTCTGCTATCGACCATGGGTGGTGACATCTCCATGCCAGTCTCAAGGGCACTGTGGTCAAGGATGGCGTCGTCAAAGATGGCGTCCTCGTCAATGTATTTTGATGCAAGGTGGCTTGCGGGATCGACTGACAGTTGGCCTGGACGGAAGAAGGAGTGCATGGAGGGTGCTGCCGGGACCATTGTAGGAGAAGAAGTGAAGCAGAAAAAGGGGAGAAAGTTGAGAGGGGGAGGGAAGTGGGAGACGACGGTATGATAAATACACGTCGAAGGAAAAGCCGCGAGAAAGAAGCGGTGGGATGTGGGCGAAAAGGTGTAAGAAAAATAGATAAACAATAGGCAGGAAGAGAGGACCAAAGAATGGAATAAGTCAAGATAAAGAAAAAACGTTGACCAAAAGTAAATAAATGAAAAAAATGGAGGAACGAGGAAGCGGAGTTTTGTGTGTGTTGGGCAGAAATAACGGGATTCTGCAGGTTGAGAAGGTTCTATTGGAAAAAGCAGCGGTTAGTGCGGGTTTTGGCGGCTGGCAAGGAAAACGAGGAATCGAGGGCTGATGAGCGGGCCGGGTGCAGTGGTGTGGTTTTGATATCCGTGTCCCGCAGGTGGTAATTCCGACAGACTTTTTGTCTGTTTGTGGACCGGACAGTGGTTATCAAAATTAAGACGACGGGCGAGCGAGCCGAGAGGATGGCGAAGAGGGTGTGCAGATGGAGGGGGGGGGGGGGGAGGTGGAAAAGGGTAAAGTCCGAGTGCACGGAAAGAGGTTGGGTGGTATAAAAGAGAACAACAAAGGGTAGGATGTCTTACAGAAAGTGGTCATATGAAAAGGAAGAGAAGGGCGATGGGCGATGATGGATGGAGATGTGAAGAGGGTAGAGCCGGGGGAGGGGAGGGGGGGGATTTATAAACGAAGTATGATTAACCCGAGCGTGATATTGCAGATGATCGAAGGGGACGGTACGAGTATCTTTGTATCGTAGTAGAGGATACAGGAAGGGACTCGGTGGAGAGAGGTCGAGGGGGAAATGGGTAAAGGGGAACAGGCCCAAGGAAAATGGAGGAGGGAAAAAGAGAAACGGTGAACGGGACGGCGGAGCGTGTGTGGGGAGGGGTGTGGGAAGAAGTGAATATAGTGGAGCAGGAGTTGTAAGAGAACAGGGCGAGGGACGGGCCTGCGTTCAGCTCGAGCAGAGTGAAGTCGGATGGAGAGGGTGAAACGGTCGAGATGGAGATGGAGATGGAGATGGAGTATGCGATGCGGGTGGAGGAGCAGGTCTGGCGTTTGACGGCAAGACAGCAGATGGACAATGGGGGCTGGACAGTGGAGGGGGAGAGTTTTGCAGAAAGAAAAACAGGAGGATGGAAAGATAGACAGAGGCCTGAAAGACAAAGGCAAAGACACAGACAAAAAGGAATTCAAAACGACAGACAAGAGTCAGACATACCAGTTTCTGTGCAGACGAGGGTGTCTACCGTCAGAGGGAGCTGATACAGGTGCGCGGAGGGCAGGTGTAGCGGAGAAACAAAGGCAGTGAGAGGCGAAAAGGGAGCAAAAGTATGAACAGAAGGGGCAGATGCAGTTGTCGAAGTCGGTTTGTGTGAGTGTGTCTTGCAGTAAAGGGTGGGAGTGAGGGAACACTGCAGAGGCACAACGGTGGTCTTATATGATGGAGAGACGAAGATATGGTGCGCGTGTGAGTCTTTGCAACGCCAATGTACGAGTACTCGTAAATATTATGGACCGCGGATGGAAATAATCGATAAATGGATTATCATACGAACGTCAGGCAACGCGACGGAGGGAGAGAGGTACTGAGTAGAGAGGCAGAGAGGGGGAAAAGGACAAAGTAGAGACACAGAGGAGAGGGGCCTGGGGGCCTGGGTGCCAGGGGAGAGGGCCCGAAAAGAGGGCTGACAGGGGGGTTGCTTGGTGCTGAGAGGATGGGAGACAGGGAGACAGGGAGACCAGGGAGATAAGCCCAGAACGCAGGGACAGGGCAATAGGCGGTGATGGGCGGCTGAAACGAGGTCGTCAGGGAGAGATGGAGAGATGGAGAGAGATGCGAAGCGAGCCGGACGTCCAAGATGGGGAGGGGTGCTTGGTAATCGAGCGAGAGCAGCGGGCAACGAGCAGGCGCCAGTGCTGCTGTGCTCGTTACTCGTACTGGGGCTTTCCTTGTTAGGATAGTAGTACGAGTACATACGGGCTACTACTGGGTCTTGCTTTCCTTGTTGGGATGGGCTAGGACGCGTGAGCTGGTCATTCTCGTCGCTCTCGGCAGGTGCGGCCGTTGGACGCTGCCCCCGATGCCAATGAGAGAGCGCGCGAGTAAAAAAAAAAAGAAAAAAAAAAGGTGCAGTCCGCTAGCACCAGTCGTTTTTACTCGTACGGGCTAGGGCGGCGTGTTAGTCGGACCCGACGAGGTACACGCGCGCCACAGCAAACGGCGCGCCAAAAGCAAAGTCACGGCCCACCTGCCACTAACACGTCTTCCTTCCTGATGTGGCGGTGTCGCAGTGACAGGACTCCACTTATTGCCTTTTACGAGTACATGACTGGACGACGGATCGCAGCGCGAACTTTTGTCGCCTTTTGGCTATTTGCTATTGCCGGGCATTGGCCTAGCTTGATATAACTTGTTACGACGGAGTACCTCGTAGTAGGCCGGCCGTTTTGGCGGCCAAGCAGTTTGCGCCCGAGCCGATAGTCAATCAGGGCTTGGTTCTGGTGGTGTTTAAGCTGGCGCTGGCGCGAGAAAGCAGCACAAAAAAAAAAAAAAAAAAAAAAAAGGCCTGCAAAAATGGCCGCTGGGCCGTAACGGAATGTGATGAGACAACGATACGATGCAGGCTGACGAGCGGACGCCCAAGACAAGTGCATGAATGAGTGAGGGTGAGCGAGACGGAGAGAGAGCAGAGCAGCAGCAGAGAGGAGACAAGAGGAGACAAAGAATGACCGGGCGCGGCGACAAGTCGCGAAACTGCACAAGAGGGCGGCGGCCGAGTTTGGCGAAGCCGGAGTGGGAATGTCCACGATACGATACGATCCTCTGCCCAAGAAGCGACCCAACCGGCACGAAGCCGATGCAGGGGAGGGGAAACAAGATGCGGCAAGTCAGCAGAGATCAGGACAGGCGAGACAGTTGGGCGACAATGACGGCAGATGGCAGACGATAGACGACAGACGACAGACGATAGACAATAGACGATAGACGACAGACGACAGACGGCACTACGAGTACGCAGAGGACAACGGACAGACGAAAAATACGATTGCAGCCAGTGGACAGGAAAAGCCGCATGATGCCTTGAGACTGTACTACGAGCAGCGTACGAGGCGAGCGATTTATGCCACCCTCCATCGTAAGATACATAGATACATAGTACACAATGAGTACTCTGTATGTACGAGTAGGAGCACTCGTATGCAGTGTACGAGCTTATGCACGTACTCAGTACTCCGACGGCCTGTGAGTGGCTGCTTCGACGCCGTCGTACCGCGTCCCGCCCCGTGCCCGTGAGTGGCTGCTTCAAGTCATGAGAATGGTTTTCGACATATTTTAGAATGTCTGTCCCAGTCTCGACCGCCCGGCCAGCCGTGTCTCATCCCAGAAATCATGCCGTAATGCCCGTGATGACCGTGATGGTGATGACCCCCATTTAGGTAGCAATGACTACGAGTACTCGTATGTGCCATGCCAGAGAAACTGTCCACCACTCGGATCACTGCGCAGACGGCGACATCACAAACAAGAAGCAGGCGGCATGTAAATCAGTAAATCAGTAAATCAGTAAATAATTAAATCAAAAATGCGGGACCTGCGGCGAATAAAATCAATGCACAGAATAAATCTGTAAAAATAGCATACTCGTAGTCTGCTTATGCATGCATTGATGCCCAACGACCTGCGCGACGGCCACCACCCCCTCCTCCCTTGCAAGCAAGCAAGCAGCAGCCAGCCAGCCACCCACAACGGGCGACCACTCAGACACTGCTGTCGCTCCAAAACACGGCGACCATTCGGATCAGTCGCAGCCAGGACGACGGCATCGGAGGAGGGTGGCAGCATGGCTACAGCGGCAGAGCAAAGCGTGGATCATACTAACTACGAGTACTAGAGTACTACTCAGTAGGAGTACGAGTGCAGCTAGCACAGCCCCCCCCCCCCCCCGCCGTTGGGCAACAGTGAAGGAGTACTCGTAAAGGTGTTGCTGACAGTGGGCGCGGCGGCAGGCAGGTCATAGGTCCTGGGATCAGCGGGCCTACGACGAGGCGGCCCGCGCTGGCCCCTCCATAGTCGACCGACCGGTGCAGTTTACTAGTACGAGTACTCGTAGTTGGCCAGTGGCAGTCCGTCGCGCCGTCAATGGCTAGCGCTCTCAAACGGACAAGAATACGAGCGAGGGAGGGGCACGAGGATGCAGAAACGACTACTCTGTAAACAGAAAGAATCCGTAATCCACTGGGAAAGAGAGAAAGTCAAAAAAAGAAACTGCCAAAACAATCAGAAAAAAAAGAAAAAGAAAACAGAGTCACAACAGGCAATGTCTCGCTACAAACGGGCGCTAGACATGTCAGAAAGGCGCTAGAAATAGAATACTGGAGAACAAGGGACCGCCCGGCCTGAACAAAGAAACGGCAGGCACTAACACACCACTAAAACGGAAAGACGCCTATTAAAGCTGTTACAACACAACTGTCTAGTGTTAGTCTGAGTCATCCAGACGTTGCATGACTATCCTCAATGTCTTGCCCTGTGTGAGCAAGGTGCAACGTTTTGTTGCTACTGCTTCTCGAGCCTCGTCGATTCCTTGTGTATTTTTGATCCATAAAGCTCACAAACGCTCACAAACGCTCACAAACGCTCACAACCAGCCGATGATCTGATTGGCCCAAATCAATAATACACATGAGCCCGACAAACCAGGAATCTCATGGCCCAGTGCATGACAACTGCATGGGCGATCTTGCGATGCAGCATCACGACTCCTACGGGTCAACTTCCCCAGCGTCAGGGAGAAACCAAAAAAAAGCGGCCATCCGGGTCCTTTGACTAGATTCCCCGTCCAAACAGCTCGCGAGACGCGGCATCTTCTCTGGGGAGGGACGGCACAGATTATGCACGCTTGCGTCGTCGATTGATGCCCAACGACAACAAAAGAGGTGGCAGTTATATAACTTGTGATATCTCGATGAAAAGAACAAATAGAATATAACAACTGTGAATAAATAAACAAGAAATGCAGGGACATTTGGCAACGGACGCAAGGGTGCTGTCAGCGGGCACCGAATGAATGATGACTAATACACGCAAGAAGGGAACAGAGAGGGGAAAGGAAGGCGGATACAAGGCGGATACAGCACCAAAACGAGAAGTGATCGTTCTGCTCGTACGGGGCAGAGCTAATCACTACCATTTGTAGCTGCTGCTGCAGACTGCATGTCTCGCTTAGCTACGAAACAGCGTACATACTGGTGGGAATCACAAGACACTGGCCAGGAGGAGAGTGGCACGAGGGGCGCAACGACAGCAGAAAACAGAAGACGGAAAAAAAATTCACTGCTTGCGAGAGAGCACGTCCCTTCTGCAGGAGGCAACCCGTCCATCCCTCACCCTCTCTATTTACTGATTTTGACTGGTCTGGAGTTGCGTTGGCTGCAGATGGCCGCATATCTGGTAGCCCGCTACTGCATCCTAGTGTTGGGTAAACATACAGAGAGGGAGGAGACGATAGAGAGAGCGAGAAAGCAAAAATGCACCAAGAAAAGTACGAGTACTCGTACTCAGTACTCTTGACCAAAACCATCCAATAATCTCGCAAAGAATTCCCCAAAATAGTCCGCGGGTGCTCACACACGACAACTGAGCGCTCGCCCTGTTGGGAGACAATGGCTCGCCTCGCCTCGAATGAGACGAGTACTCCGTAGAGGCCAGCTGTGAGCTTCAGCCTACAGCCATCGTTTTTGCAGCTTTGATGCACACCGCATGTCTGTCTATCTCACCAGCTTTGCTTGTGACAGATTCGCGACCGCGTCTCGTATTTGCATGACTGTTTTTGGGGGATTATTTTTGAATATTTTGATTTTATCACCATCACGACTTCATCGGGTCCCCATCCTTGTTGTCACAGTCATGACCATCTGCACCATCTGCTCCGTACGGAGTATGCATTCATAATAGAAAACAGCTGCACAAGTAGCAAATGACCCAAGAGTGCAACCTCGTGTTGCCTACGCTACGGGAGGGATGCAACCTGCTGCTCGGACTGACCAGACACACACACGCAACCCTTTCTGACCAAAGAGAGCGCGTTCTCGTCAGGCACAAATGCACAATGCGCGCATGCATGCACTCTTGGTCTTGCCCCGTGCACCGGCACCAAAACAACCGGCTCTCCAGCTTGCCTGCTACTGGCTGGAGGACGACGAGTCAACGGAGTGCTCTGTACGGAGTATGCACGTATTACGGGTACCGTCTGGGTGAGAGACAGACAGACAGAGAGACACGGCAAGGCCGTGCCAGATGATCTTTTTACGAGTGCATCGGCCAAGGACGAGACAGCAGCCTCGCTTTTTTTTTCTTTTTTTTTTCTTTTTTCTTATTTTTTCGTCAACCGTCTGATGCAATGGCTGTATCGTTTTTGTTCCCCATCGTGCCCAATCTCCGGGGCAACAGCTCACTTGCAGACTTTGCTCCGTCGTAAATCAAGCCATCCAGGCCGCAGTGGTGTGCTTTTACGAGAGACAAGACCCAAGCCATCATGGGATACGCATGGGCTACGCGTACGTACTACTCGTACATGTCCCATCGCGGGCCCCCCGTGGACGACGCTGCACATTGCACATGTTTTTTTTTTGTTGCGGTGAACGACGGTCGCGCCATGGCCATGGCAAAGAAGCAAGCAAGCAAGCAAGCAAGCAAGCAAAAGCAGAAGCAAGAACGGACGGACTGACTGACTGACTGACTGACTGACTGACTGACTGACTGTCTGTCTGTCTGTCTGTCTGACGTGTTCTGCTACTGTTTGTTCATCTTGTCATCCTCTTGCCTCCAAGCCTCGGTCGTTCTGTTTCTCTGTTTCTGAAGAAAAGAAAAAAAAGAAGAAAAAAAAAGCTGGGCTATCGTACATCCAACGTGAAACACGCCAGTGCACCGTTGTGGTGCTAGTGGCTCGCGCCCATCGGTGTCTTGCTCCGTCCGTCGTCGTGACGGTCCTCCCCGGGATGCCATCCGACCGGCCGACGATGGATGGATGGATGCATCACGATATCGGCCCAAGCTGTAGGAGTACGAGTAGGAGTACAACAAAAATGATTACAAAACCGTACTCGTACTCGTACGCGTCACGTCAGGTCCCCGTTTCTCCAGCCAGAACGAGACTGTACGAGTATCTCCAGCCTATGACACATCCAACGCGGCCGAAGCAAAAGACCCGGGCCCGCGCGAAAAAATATCATGGGCACTTTTCAAAAACAAACGGCCGGTTTTGTTCCACTTGGCCCTTTGGCACGAGTACTTGCTCCATGCTACATGCATACCCACTCGTTCATGCTTCCGCATATCTGCACTGCATGCTGCACGATAGGCAAATCCTTTTCTTTTTTGCGAGCATATCATCCGTCGTTGTGCAGTGTGCAGTGTGCAGGTTGCCTTTGCGGCTTGGCTCGCCTCAACGCTGTGGGTTTATGGGTTATGCTCCTCCTCAAGTGATCACTCGTCTTTCCTTATTTGGTCCTTTTTGGTATGTTTGCCTCATATGTTCATGACGTGTAACCTCTGGATTAGATGATATCAGGGAGCTGTACGGAGTAGATGTGCAATACGAGTGCGGGCAGTGCGGGCAGCAGTGCGGGCACGAAGAGGAACATGAAGAAACAAGAAATATCGTCAAAAAAAAAAAAAAAAACATGACAGCTACTCGTAAACAGGGTAAGCAAGGCCCAAGCACCTATTAATAGCCGCTCAATGGAGGAGCTGCGTGTTTCGTAGAAGGATCACCGGCAGGCAGTGCTGTCTGTCTGTCTGTCTGTCAACATCTCTCCGTGTCTTACCTCTGACCCATGACGGACTGGAGATACCAATGCAAGAAGCAAAAAGCAAAAAGCAAAAAGCAAAAAGCAAAAAGCAAAAAGCAAAAAGCAAAAAAAGCAGCAGTGCACGCATGAGCTTCCTCTGACCGGGCCCCCGGGCGATGGCATACGACGAGCATTGAGGCACATACGAGTTTACTCGTAGTACTCGTAGACGCTGAGAGTGGCGAGACCAGACGCGCGGTATATAAAAAAGAATAAAGAAAAGAATATTGAATAAAAATAGGACCGCTCGCTCTCTTGACCGCTTCTCCTGCGATCCTCTCCAGAGTGCGCCTTGTCCGTTTCGGATCTCGTAGTGTTTACTTTTATCCTATTTAGCTATTTTGGGACATATGTGAGCAGCTGATTTCGGAGTGATAGCTGCAGAGGATCAGATTTTTCTCTCGTCTTTTCTTTCGTCTTTCTTTACTTTTTTCGTCTCGTTTCTCGTTTCTCGCGTCCTTACCGCTACTCACCGTGATGCAATGGAAGCACCAGACTGCGACCACGTAAAGCATCGGTTGGGTGATCAGACTCGTCTTTTAGGACGAGTCAAGCAGCAGTATTTTTTTTAAGAAAAAAAACCTTTTAAAACAATAGGCGTCGTCATGTCGCTCTCGTAATGATACGGTTTGAGGTGGTTGATTTTCCAGTCTTGACATCTCCCCTCCGGTCTGATTGGCCCGGATCCGTTCACGATCGTTCCGTCGTAAAGGGCATCTGGCGGTGAGCGAGAAGAACGCCCCTGATAGGAGGCGTTTGCGCATTCATGTGCGATTGTTTCGTGTCAAGCAAGCCTGCTATCAAGGAAAAGTAAACAAGGAGAAAAAAGGGAATAATACAAATAAAAAATAAAAATAGCAGGGAATAAGCCATGGAGATGAAGACGAAAAAGGAAGAGAGCAAAGAAGAAGAAAAAGAAAGAATAAGAATAACAAAACAAAACAAAAAAAGAGAAAATAAGTGGACAGCATTGGGATAGCGTCGGGGAAGCCCGCACGGTGACCGAAAATGGCTACACCGTAAGACCGAGGCAAGGAGGAAGGATCAGAAACCCGGTGCTTGCACTCGTGAGAAACGTGAAGATGTACGAATGCTTTGTACTCGGAAAAAGTAAGAGGAGAGATGAAAATATCCAACCCCCGACACCTTTCTCTTGCTACAGTGCTACAAGTACAAGGAATAATGCAGTCCATCTGCACCATGCAAGGGCAGACGGGAATCAACGGGTAATGACGAAGTGAACTGACACGTAGGAAGTCATGCAAGAGATGTCAGCCGAGGAGAGGGCAGCGAGATAGCATTGGGAGATAACAGCCGAGGAAAAAAGTAGACGTAGAGAGAGAGAGAGAGAGAGAGCGAGCAAGAGAGCCTCGCTCCTACTGCTGCATGTGCTACAGAAGCTAGCCGAAGGAAAAAGAAGCCTTGTTGACGTGGTCGCGACATGGCCGTCCCTCATGATATCGATCTGCGACGACACTGGACTCGGCCTGTCTCTCTATGAGTACTACGAGTATATCGAGCTATCGAGCTGTGGAGCGCATGGCCGGACGCAACGTCAAGCTCTGCTGACATACACCGCCATATCTCGGTTGACTTGCGTCCGATCGATCTGGTATGAGTCATTTGAAACGGCAAATTTCGTCGAGTCTATGCCCCCGTCCTTGGTGTTGTTGATTTGGTGTGATTATGTTTCAAAGAACTTGTTGATTCTAAGAAAATATCAGAAGTAATCAGATGAATGTGCAAATATCGAAACAAAATAAAACGGCACGAGAAGTAGTTTGAATAGTTCAAGTGAATCAAAGACTGGGATTTCGGAACAGAACATCATGTAGTATCAAATCAATGGAACACCCATCTCGCAACAACGGGCCGTCGACACAAGACCATCTGTAGGCCACGAGAAAAGGGCATCTGCCCGACCTGGGCTGCCGTACCACCTCGTGTTTCAAAGGCAGCCAGGCAGCATCAGAGCAATCAGGAGCAGGAGCAGGAGCAGGAGCACACAGGTCGTCGTTGTAGCAGGCCGGGGCAACCTGCTGTGATACGGCCAATGCCATATCGTGTGCATGTGCAACGCTGAACCAAAAGCACATTGCGGATAGCTGCATCTGAAGCACGAGGGAAACCCCCCCAAAAAAGGCTCGACGAGTGCCAGTCCCTGTCTCTGATTCCGACTTGTCAGACAATGCAAGCATTACACGACAGCTTACACGGCATGATCCTCAGATAGATTGCAAAGCACAAGAGAAAGACAAGGGAGCTCATGGGCAACGACGGCAGCAGAGAGGTGTAACCTGGGTCATACAATAAAGAACATGATGTTGATTCCGGTCACCCGATGTTAACAATGGCAGAATAGAAAGACAAAAAAAAAATTAAACCCAGGAAACGCTTCTAAAATCCGATACTTTTGGTATATACAATGGCAATGCCCTCCTGGCAACGAACAGAAAGACATGAAGAACAAGCAAAATACATGAGATGTCCCATTTGCTCCGCAGGCACGCGTTGCTCTTGCTCAACGCCGCAGCTCCCGATGCCGTGTGACAAGAAGAGGCACAGACATGCAGAGGAACAGACCGAGAAGGGGCAAGAGACAGGAAGAGGCAACACTGGAACAATGGTCTTGCGATCGACACTGCGAGACACGAGCCTGTCCATTCCGCTGCTTCCACTATGCCCTTGTCCTCCTTCTTGTTGCCCTCCCCTCTATGACCATCAGCCATTAACGCCTTGGATGGTTACGCAACCGTGTGGCAGGCAAAGGCAAGAGAACAAGAGGACAAGAGGACAAGAGGACAAGAATACAAAAGGGACACTGTATAGTGTGTGTGGCATGTTCTGTGCAGACGCGTACCCCATGCATTTGCGATCCCGTAGCACGTGTGATTCAACGGAGGCAGCAGCAGCAGCAGCAAATAGCAAAGCGAAACCGTCATCATCAAGCGAGCCACTCAGGCAAAGTCCCACAGCTTCACGAGCAGCTTGTCCTCCGTCTCTGCTCCGGGGCCCTGGGGCAGCAGCACCCGCTTGGGGATATGGAACTCGACCACGGGGGGCCGTCGGACATCCTTGCCAATCTCTGCCTCGAACATCTGGTGTGTTAGTGGTGCTGCAGGGATTCGCTGAATAAAAAAAAAGGGACATACACTTTGATAAGAGTGGTCGAGAAAGTCCTCGACGTTGTAGTTTTGCTTGGTAAACTGCTCCGAGATGATCTTGGCAATCGTGGCCACGTTGGGGTGGTAGTGCGACTGCAGCTGCACAATCTCCCACAGGCAGCTGTCAATGGCCTGCGTGCCCAGCGGGTTGCGCTCGTCGGCGCGGAACGGGTCGGCCATGCCCTCGTCCTCGAACCGGCTGCGCTCCTCCTTGGTCCGCGGCACGCGGTGGATCAGAAACGCACACAGCGGATGTGCTTTGATCATGTTGTAGATCCAGGGCACGACGCTGACGATCGCGCTGGGCGTCGCGTTGAGGCACAGCCGCGCCAGCCGCTTGATGAAGCTGGCCACCAGCTGCACGGGCAGATGCGTCGACGCCAGGAAAGTGTCCATCAGCCGGAAGAAGCGCGACCGGTGCTTGGAGTGCAGCAGGTCGCCGTCCAGCAGCGAGTACAGCTTGGTGTAGAACTCGGGGTAGTCGACGTTGCGCTCGCGGATCAGGTAGTATAAGCCCGACAGCGCCAGCAGCGATGTCGACCCGCCGGCGTCGTAGCAGTCCGTCAGGAAATCCAGCATCATCTCGGGCTGCGCAAACCAGGGAGCAATCACCGTCGACGTCACGCCCAGTGCCTTTTTGCGCAGGTCGCGGTCGCGCGCCGTCGACGACGCCGCCGCCGCCCGCTGCAGGATCGTCAGCCACGCGTCCTGCGCCTGCTTGCGGTGCTTGGGCACCGAGTACAGCACGTGCGTGCGCTTCGCCGGAGGGGGGTTGAGAAAGTGCGTCTCCAACTCGTCGCTCGAGGCCGGCACGTCGTCGAGCAGCGACAGCAGGTACAGCGCACCGCTGGCGGCCGCCGACGCAATCTCGTCGTCGTCGTCGTCGTCGTCGTCGTCGTTCCCAGACGCAGCAGCCGTCTCTGCCAGCACGGCCGACACCGCCTTGAAGGTGTAGAACTGCACGTCGCTGAACTCGCCTGCGTACTTTTCCACATACTCGTCGGCCAGTCCCTCGGCCACCTCTTGGTCGCCGAGCTCCTTGGCCGCCAGCACCAGGCCGCGCACAACCGCGTTGAGCTGCGCCTGCGGGAACACAAAAGCGTTGCCGCTAATCTCCTTGCCGCTGGCCTCGGCCTCGGCGGCGTACTTTTTCCGCAGTGCCTCGCCCTCGGCCTGCAGCAGACGCATGGACAGCGTCAGTGCCGTCGATGCGGCGTCGCCCGACACGCTGAAAAAAGTCGACAGCACCTGCTGGTACTCGGCCAGGCGCTCCTTGAGCCAGCGAACGACGACCTGGTCCTTGTCCGACATGTGGCGAGTCACTGTGAGCGTGCCGGCGGCGAACATTCGCAAAAACACACGGCCCAGAGACACGGCCGCCAGCATCGCCGGGCCCTGCTTGTCATCATCGTCGTCCTCGTCGTCGTCATCATCCTCATTGTCGTCGTCGTCCTCCTCCTCCTCCTGAAAGCGCTTGGTGATTTCAATCAGCTCGACAATGTTGTTGTAGTGCTTCTTCGACTCGAGAATCTGGCTCTCGAGCTGCAGAATGCGCTGCTGCACGTTGGCCTCGGTGTCGGCGTCGGCTTCGGGGCGGTTCCGTTTTCGGGGGGCGTCTGTCTTGGAATTACGTTTCCGCTTCACCACAGGCGCGGCACTCGTAGTCGCAGGCATTTTGACGATGACGCAGAGTTGGATGAATATGCTTTTTTAGGATGGGATGTACTTTTTTGACAGTCAACTTTTTCTTATCTTTTCCTTATCATAATCTTATCATTTTCTTATCTTAATTCTTATCGATTCGACAAGACCCACTACATCACGTGAAGTTCCTGACTGCTTTTCCCGGTGACCCGACCTCCGCGCCAGCTGCACGTGACCCCATTATTTCCCGCTACGCTAGCGACCTGTTCCGAAAAACCTCATTTTCCCTGTTCCGAGCTCCATCCCGGCCTGTCCTGCGCTTCTCCCTTGTCAACAAAGCACACCCATCCTACCACCACCCCGTCCCACCATTCACCGTCGCCGTCCCCTCGACCAACTCGCATACACAATGGCGTCTCGCTTGGCAAGAAACGTGGCAGGTACGTCCAACGGCATAGCCGAGCACCCGGACGGTTGCGAAGCGTCCCGATACAACCGCCGCATCTTGATGATATCACCGATTGGAAAACTAATAATTCATCAGGCCTTGCCCGCCTCCGCCCGACCGCTGTCCGCCCGGCCCTTCCCTCGCTGTCCGCCTACACCGCGGTCCGCCCGTCGTCGTCCGGCCCCGCCGTGCCCACCGTCGACCCCAAGGTCAAGGCCAACAGCATCCTCGAGGCCATCCCTGGCAACTCGCTGGTGACCAAGTCGGCGGCGCTGTCGTCGGCGGCCGGTCTGTCGATCTACGCGCTCAGCAACGAGTACTACGTTGTCAACGAGGAGACGGTCGTCGCCTTTTGCCTGATTGCCGTCTGGACGGCCCTGATCAAGTACGGCGGCCCGCTGTACAGCTCGTGGGCCGAGTCGCAGAACGAGAAGATCAAGGGCATCCTCAACGCGGCGCGCGCCGACCACTCGCAGGCCGTCAAGACCCGCATTGCCAACGTCGAGCAGATGTCGGGTGTCATTGACATTACCAAGAGCCTGTTTGCCGTGTCGAAGGTGGGTGGCAGACGATACGATACGATACGATACGTCTTTGTGAATAATAGCTAATACCCCCCCCCCAGGAGACTGCCACGCTCGAGGCTCAGGCGTTCGAGCTGGAGCAGAAGACGGCCATTGCCGCCGAGGCCAAGGCCGTGCTCGACTCGTGGGTGCGCTACGAGAGCCAGGTCAAGCAGCGCCAGCAGCAGGAGCTTGCCCAGAGCGTGATCGCCAAGGTCACCAAGGAGCTGGAGAGCCCCAGGGCCCTGCAGCAGATCCTGCAGCAGGCCGTTGCCGATGTTGAGAGTACGTGTGTTTTGATTTTAGGGGGGGAAATCGTTGCTAACTGTCTCTTGCAGAGATCGCTGCCGGCAAGGCATAAACGATCAGTCTCGACATTGAACGACCGACCGACCACGACCACCGCTACGACAGCATAACCGAATCTTTTGTGCTGTCTGCCGACAATTACGGAAACCCCAGCCGTATCAATGGCTCGCCTTTTTGGGGTGAAGCTCAAACAAGAAAAAAATAACTAAAAAAAGAGAGAGAAAGATGTTGGTGACCCAATGCAAAAAAGCTCTTTGCAGCATTTACGTCGGGTCGCCGACTCGAATCTTTGTTTCTTGTGTGCCATAGTCAATATCATTGCAATTTCTTGTCTTTTCCCGGGCTCGTCCTCATGACACGTCACTTTTAAGAGCAGTGCACATTGCCGTTAACGACACATGCTATTTTTATGATACCATTTTTTTACGAGAACACCTTTATCGACAACAACAACACGCTTTATTGCATTCAGAAACAAAATAGAAAGACCACGCCGACCTAGTACGACCACGGCCGCACCTTGTACCGCGGGTCGTCTTCGGGCCGGCCCTCGGGCGGCACGTCCACCTCGCCCGGGTTAATGTACCACGACGCGTCGCCCCCCGGTTTCTGCGTCTCGCTGCGGCCGTTGCCGAGCCAGGCCAGGCGGTTGACTTGCGCCGTCTCGTACTCAAAGTCCTCCCAGCGCGGCGACCGCAGCGCCTCGAGCGCGTGCACGGTGGACCCGGGCCACAGGCCGCAGATCCAGTTGCCCGTGCCCCCCTTGGTGCGGTACCACGAGCGGCAGTTGTCCATGTACACCGTGTTGGCGAAATGGGCGCCAATGTACTCGCTGAAATCGTCGACGCGCGCACGCTTGGGCTCGATGGCGACAATGTCCTCGCGCTGCACCTTGCGGATGACCTGGCAAATGTAGTCGCACTCGGCCTCGAGGATCATGGTGAGGCTGCCAAAGCCAATGGCCGAGTTGGGTCCAAACATCATGAGGTAGTTGGGAAAGCCATCGACGGTAACGGTCAGGTACGACTCGGGCTTGTCGGCCCAGCGGTCGGCCAGCGACAGGCCGCCGCGACCCGTGACGGGGAACGGTGGGGGTTCCGACACTTTGAAGCCCGTGGCAAAGGCAATGACGTCGACGTCGAGCTGGCGGCCGGCCGCCGTGGCGATGCCGTTGGCGTACATGCTGCCGACGGCCTCGGGGATGACTTCGACGTTGGGCGTCATGAGGGCCTCGAGGTAGCCCTTGCCTGGGGTAAGGCGGCGGCAGCCGGGGGCAAAGTCCGGGATGATGAGGTCAAAGATGTCGGGGCGGTCCTGGAGGCGGTCCTGCATGCCCTGGCGGAACATTTTCTGGAAGTGCAGCTGCAGCTCGGTGCCCATGATGCTCGAGTCGTGGATGGCGTTGCCGTCGGCCTCAAAGGCCTTGCGCAGGCGGAAGTAGGCCTCGGGGTCCTTGGCCCAGGCCTCTCGTATGCTGGGGGGGACTCGTTTGTTAGGGATTATCAAACCAAAAAAAGAAAAAGAAAAAAACCCACAATCCACGTCATCGGGATTCAACCCCAGGTCGGCCATGGTCTTGTCGCCAAAGCGCGAGGCGATCCAGGTGCGCGAGCGCATAAACACCTTGAGGTCGACGCCCGGCGTCTTTTGCAGCTGGGGCACAATCTGGATGGAGCTGGAGCCGTTGCCGACAATGGCGACGCGCTTGCCGGTAAAGTCGTAGTCCGGGTCCCAGGCGGCCGAGTGCATGATCTTGCCCTGGAAGGTGTCGAAGCCGGCAATGTCGGGCCAGTTGATGTTGCTGAGCTGGCCGCGCGCCATGACGAGGATGGTGCAGCGGTCCTCGAAGGTTGTGTCGGTCTTGAGGTTCTTGACCACCAGGACCCTGTGCTGTTAGTTGCCGTTGTCTTTATGAAATCCACGCCTACTCACCACTCCTTGGTCGCCTCGTCCCAGGTCGCGCTCTCGACCTTGTGCGCGGTCTTGATGAAGCGCGTGGCCCCGAACCGCTCGGCCGTCGACTGCAGGTACTGCTGGATCTCGTGGCCGGGGGCATACAGCGAGCTCCAGTTTGGGTTGGGTGCAAAGGAGTACTGGTACGAGTGCGCTGGGCGGTTAGCAGAGGACGTCATTCAGTGTCAAGGCACAACAAAACTCACAGGGAATGTCACAGGCGACGCCCGGGTACTTGTTCACCCACCAGACACCACCAATGGAGTCTTCCTTCTCATACACGGCCAGGTCGACATTCTGAATCTTTTGTGGTATTCTAAAAGAAAAGACAGTCAGCGGCATACTCATACCCGACACGGCACACACAGCCTCACCTGATGGCATTGACAATGCCCGAGTAGCCTGCGCCAATGACCCGGACCTTGATCGGCCGCAGGTTCTCGACGCACTCGTCCTTGATGGTAAAGGAGGACGTCATCGGTGGTGTTGGCTTTGCTTGCGACGGAGGGCTGGACGGAGGGCTCGGTTGGCTTGTGCTGGTGCGTCCGAAATAACGACGGAAGATGGAGGGCATGATGTGTGTGTGTGTGTCTGTGTGTATGTCTGTCTGTGTCTTATGCTTGGACTGTCCATGTTATGTAGTCGACGAGACTTGCAGGGAGATGCTTAAATAGTCAATGGATCATCGACCATCTGACTACCGAGTAACAAAGAACCCGATCAGGAGCCATGCAACCAGCTGTTGGAGACCATTGCTGGCAGCTTGGACGTCTCCTGCGGCACCATGCTCGTTGCAACGGCACGCCAATGCGTTTGCCTGTTTGCCTGTGCCGCTTAGATGGAGGCGAAGGAGAGGGCGGCCGTGCTCTGCGTGGCTGCGTACTCCGCACTGCTCACAGGCCGGTGAGCAAAGCTGTGGAGATGCAGGTTGGGACTTTTGTCGGCTTGACCACCAGACTTGACCACCAGACCGATGCGGAGATGGTCTGGGGATTCGAGTTGGAGTAAGAGGGGTAGCCCGTCTTCCTGCCGCAAGGGGCCTTCTTTTCCGGATGCGGTCGTTGGTCCGGTCCTGCTGACAGAAGCTTGCTAATCATTATGTCATTGCTAAGAGGGATGCCTATGCTTTACTCTATATCATATGTTTTACTCTATATCATACATCATACTCGTATATCATGATCGTTGCTGCAACATCACCATGATATATTTCTAAGTATCATTTTGTCAGAAGTTATCAGAAGACGGCTTAATGGGGCTCAAGTACACACTTGTGCCGATTGCCGAACCGGGGTAGAGTCTCGTTTATTAGTGCTGCAGCACCCCCCTCGCCAACGGGCCAACCAAGCTTCGGCAGCATACTACCGGGCGACGATGGCGATCGGTAGCATTTTAAATAGATTTCAATCAGGCCACTCGGTGCATTTCTTCATGTCACTAGTGAGCTCGGATATATATATATGCGAGTAAAAGTCCTCTGTCCTTTTATGTTTATTTTGTGATTGTTTCATACAAGCTTTTATTTGTACAGCTTATTGCATATGGCTTACATTATTAGGGGAAAAAATAAACTCATCCTCTACGAATAAGTTACTTCCTAATAAGGGCAGATAATACTCACTTATGAGAGGGCTGTTTGAGTGTCGTTTGAGAGGATGCATCAACAGGAAGCGGACAACTTTCTTTTCTTTGCCGCTTCAATTCAATTCTTTCCTGGTGTACTTTTTTCCTGATCTACAGAGACAATGCACTTTTTCTTCCGTCATCACTTCGTATATGCCCGAGGTCTTGTATGCATGGACAAGAGGAAATACAACAAAGGCGACTTATTTTCCCGGCCTTTAGCCTTTTGAGCAAAGCCACGATACCGAGGTCTAGAAATCGTACGTGAGTATTCCGTAAACGATTCTTTCTTGTTTGGAAGGTCGGCGAGAACGTGGGGGTACATAATCAATGCGTTTGAAGCATACAAAAACTTGTGAATATGACAGCAAGCTGTTGGTTTGATCGAGGTCACTGAGGTTACATCTGTCGTCGTTGTTTCGATATGTAAATATGTAAAAACGGCAAAGCTGGCTGCATGCCATGTCTACTAGTCCGACTCTTGTCAAACAAGAGATGGCAAAGAAAGTGACTGGCGAGTATCGAAACCGAGTAGAATCCGACATTGACATTTGAGATGACGTCGAGAAAGTGCTCGAGTCGAACTCGAGTTTCAGCGGGGCGCAACGGCTCCTGCCGATCTGGCTACAGTACTCCGTACTCCGTACGGAGTATATTTCAGTGGGCCCAGTAGTGCTCGGCAGTGCTGTAAAGGGGAAGGACCAGTTGGATGGATTGATGGATTGACAGCTCATCCAACGGCCAGCGTCACTTCTTTCCCACGACAACCAGCAACGCGCAAAGCCACGACACGTATATCACACCTCCCCTCGCGTCATGCCCCGTCTGCACCTGCTGCGTCTGCCGTCCAAGCTGCTCCGACGGCGTGCGCGCAAGAACCGCATGACGACGCTGCTGCTGCTGCTGTCGCTCGTCGGCGTGCTGGCCCTGCCGTTTTACGCCGTCTACAAGCCGCCGTCGCTGCTGATTGCCTACTTCACGCACCGATGGCCGGATGTTCTGTGGCGGGTGGATCTGCCCTCCAGCTCTGGAGGTGCATTGCCATCACCCCCGCGCAAGCTCGTCGCGTTAACCATTGACGACGCGCCGTCCGAGTACACGCGCGAGATCTTGGCCGTGCTGGCACAGTACAATGCGCGCGCGACGCTGTTTGTGATTGGCGGCCAGGTGGCCGGGCGGCAGGACGTGCTGCGTGCGGCGGTAGCTGGGGACCACGAGCTGGGCAACCACGGCATGCACGACGAGGCGGCGCGCGCGCTGGCCGACGGCGAGCTGGCGGCGCAGATTGCCGACGTCGACCGGCTGCTGCGGGAGGTGTACTCGAGCGCGGGTGCTAATACCGGCGCCGACCACGACCACCCAGCACGGTTGCCACCCCGCTTCTTCCGCCCCGGGTCCGGCTTCTTTAGCGACCGCATGCGCGCCCTCGTGGTGCACAAGCTGGGCTACCGCCTGGTGCTGGGCAGCGTGTACCCGCACGACGCGCAGATCAGCTCCCCGTGGCTCAATGCGCGGCACATTCTCAGCATGCTGCGGCCCGGCGCCATTGTCATCTGCCACGACCGGCGGCCGTGGACGGCGCCGATGCTGCGCAAGATGCTGCCGGCGGCCATCAAGCAGGGCTACGAGTTTGTCACAGTGTCGGAGCTGCTGGCGGCGGGCAATTAATTTAGATTTCTGCTTTCAAGATTATTATGTTTGCTTGTGTCTTTTATATCCCCTACAACTCCCCCACCAGCTCGTTGAATGCACGCAACAAGTCCTCCTGCAGATCCTCCCAGGCCTCGACGCCGATGCTGACGCGCAGCAGCCGCGGGTCGACGGTCGTGTCGCTCATGGCGCGCCACTCAATCAGGCTCTCGACGCCGCCCAGGCTCGTCGCGTGGTGGAAGAGCGCCAGCTTGCTGGGCAGGCGGCGCGCCATGGCCTCGTTCGTGAGGACAATGCTGAAAACGGGTCCGAAGCCGCGCGGCATCTGGCGCCGCAGCCACGACGTTGGGTCGGCCGCCTCGGGTTGCAGGCTGGCGTGCAGCACGCGGTCGACGACCTGGCCGACGATGCTGCCCGGTGTCGTGCGCTCTGCCTCGAGCCACGCCACCAGCTTGGACGTGCTCTGACTCTGCCGCTCGACGCGCAGCTGCAGCGTGCGCAGCGACCGCACGCCCAGCCAACCTTCGAGGCTGCCCATGACGCCGCCAATGACGAGGCGCTCGCTGCGCAGGCCCGTGAGCCAGTTTTGCTTGAGAGGGTTGGGGTCGGTGGCGTTCTCAGGCACATTGTCGACATCAACATCAACGTGCTTGCGGGCCACGGCGAGCACGCCGCACAGCATGTCCGAGTGCCCGCCAAAGTACTTGCTGCCCGAGTGCAGCACCATGTCGGCGCCCCAGGCAAAGGGGTCGAGCAGGGGGGGCGGCGCAAAGGTGGCGTCGACGGTCAGGTAGCACTGCTTGTCGCGCGCGAGGCGCGCATAGTACTCGAGGTCGCGCGCCTCGCCCGTCGGGTTGAGCGGCGTCTCGACGTGCACGACGTCGCCCGGTTGCAGCTGGTCGCAGTCGGCAGCCGACATCAGATCCAATTTTTGTAAACCATTCAGCTTGCCCAGCACGGCCAGCGTGCCGTGGCAGCCGTGGTACCCGGCCCCAATGGCGACGCGGCGCGGGTTCAAGAAAACAATCATGGCGTGAAAGGCCGCCATGCCCGACGCATAGGTCAGTGCAGGATGGCCCTCGCTGCCCCCCAGCAGACTGGTCAGGACGGCCTCGAGGCGCGTTGTGTTGGGGGCGGAGTCGCGCGCGTAAATGTGGCTGTCAAAGGGCGCGTGGTCTTGGTCGACATTGTGCCAAGCACGCAGGCGGTCCGGGTCGTCGGTGTAGCGGAACGTGGTGGACACGTGCAGCGGCGGCGCGACGGCGCGGTGGTTGTTGATGTAGTCGTCGGCGTGGACGGCGCGGGAGGCGAGGGCGAGCTGGTGCGGGTGGAAGCTCTGGGCGAGCTGGTTGGGGCCCTTTGGAGGCATGGCGGGGAGGAGGTTTGTGAGGATATTCGTGAGGATTTGTAGAGATGGACAGCTTGTCGACAAAGTGTAGACAGCAAGAGAGGATCTTCTACAGAGTCTATGGCCCGAGCAGATTGATTGCTCAAACTTTGATTGCTCAAACTAGCCTCTAGCTTAGCAGAGTCCTGATGGCGGGGCATCTGCCGTGGCGGAACCCGGCGATGACAGTGCTCTGCCAGGAATGACGTGATTGCGCAATTGCGTACTTTTACGACAAGTTGTGATGCTTGAGATGTGATGCATCAAGTTGATGACACTTTAATCAAGTGTATTTATTATTCGGTATGCAGACTTTGATCAAATGTATTATCAGTGTATGCAGACTTTAATCAAGTGTATTATCAAGTGTATATAGCCGTGGGCATCCGTCCAGCAATCATGCTGGATGTGGGAGAGAGAAAAGAAGAGAAAAAAGACCAATAAAGAAGAAAAAGGAAGAGGAAAGAAGAAGAAGAAGAAGAAACCAAATATTAAAGAAATAGACAAAAGCCCACATCCAGTGCTGAGCCGCTCCCATGTGCACATCGTATATAGTGTAAAGGCAACAAGATCTTTCCAGAAAGTCCAACAAGAACTCACGACTCGCCGTCGTGCTCGGCCGTCGTCGGCAGCTCCGTCTTGTCCATCGGCCTCAGCTCCGCGCTGTGGCTGCTCGGGGCCGGTTTGCGTCCCAGCAAGCGGCCGCCCATGAGGCCGCCAGACGATGTGCCGGTATCGCTGCTGCTCGTCGCCGACGTGCCCTCATGCTCGCTGCCAAACTTGAAGAATCCCCGCTTGCGCATAAACGACGGCCCATGCAGCAGGCCGCCGACCGTCGCCGCTGCGGATGATGATGCTGATGTCGATGCCGGGTCCGGCTTGCCGTCTTCGAGGCCGACGTCTTCGAATCCTTCGTCTGCCGGTGGGAAGCGCTGCTGGTGCTGCTGGTACATGGCAGGACGTGTGCCGTAAAGTGTCCGCGCGGAATCCAAACTCTGCCGGCCATGGACGATACGCGTGCCATCAAACGATTGCCCCGCCACCGGCGACACCGGCGACACCGGCGACTTGGCGCAAATGTCAAACGACCGCCGGTACGAGTCAAACGACTCGCGCGAAATCGAAAACGGCTCAATGTCCAGGCTGCTGCGGTCGTCGGTCGACGTGCGCGACACCGACGACAGCGACGCAAAGTGCGTGCGGCGCGGGCCGGACCAAAAGGCGTCGCGCTCCGTCGGCGACGGCGGCAGGTAGACGCCACTATCGACGACTGGGGGTTAGTACAAAGCCACATAATATCCTTGGGGAGGAGAACCCACCACTCATGTTGTAGTCGCCGGTGTCTTGGCTGCGACGGCTGCCGACCGTGTTGACGCGCTCAAACAGCGGCATCTTGCTGGGCGGCGGCGGTGCTCCGGCCGATCCGGGACGGGCCGCCGAAGCGGGCGCCGGGTCTTCGGCATTGCGCCGGAACAGGTTGCGGATAGGCATGGTGGAGGATGGGCAGAAAACGTAAACAAAGATTAGATGCGATTGAAAAAAAAAAAGAGAGAATTTCAGTCAAGAACAAGTCCAGTGGGCAGATGCCGATTTGACGTCAGAAGGGAGAAATAGCGCTAGCCGCGAGCGGGCGTCGGCGACGGGAACACTGAAAGCTGAAAAGGCGGCAGGTAGCGCCAGTCCTCGGTCACAGGCTATTTTTCGAGTATTTCTCGCGTCTTTTTCAACCCCGACACGGCTAAATGGGTGCAGCACAAGTAATATTGCAGAAAATCATATCAGCCGTGCATTAGCCCATTGACTGTGCCGTGGTTCGACTTTTTTATTCTCTTTCTTTCTTCTTCTTTTTTCCGCTGTTGTCTCCTTTTGGTTGCAGTGGTGTGTGAGAGACAGGTGGTCGGCCAGCGCTTATTCGAGCATCTCATTTGCACGAGCAGACCGAAAGTCCAGAAACCGAAACACGGCATATGCACGCTGGGCCAAGGCTGGTTGGTGAGGAGTCTGAGGACTGAACTCCGCCGGCGCTTGCATGTGCATTCCGTCATTATGGGGAAGGCGGTGAGCAGTGCCGGCAGAATATTGTCGAGAGGTTGTTGCTTTTTTGGAAAAAAAGGAAAAAAGAAAAAAAGAAAAGAAGAAAAATAAATTCAAACAAGACGTTACGAGTGCAGATCAGAAACTCTCTTCCAGTATCAGCCTATTTTGCCGACTTGTCTGTGGTTCGCGCACAAGGTCAGAACATCGTGGGCCGAGATCAGGCCATTTTGCAAAACTTTTTTTCTCCATCGCGAAGCTGCGACTCTACTGAGTAGAAGTACGAGTACATTTTGCTCTCAGTCCTCGGACCAACTTAGTCCTCTCGTCTCTTCTCACCATCCTCACATCCTACAACCGCAATGGCAAAGAGAAAGGCCGGGGCCAACTTGGCCAAGCCGCTCAAGCGCGCAAAAAAGGGTATGTATGCCTCTTGCTACATCAGCGATCGCACCTGCCGACTCTGACTCCCCAGTCATCTCCCCCCAGGACGCCCAAAAACGCTTCCGCGCCGGCCTCTTTGACACTGCCGTGCTCGACGCCTACACGACCGAGTACGCCCAGTCCACCCCTTACAAGCACGCCGTCATCCACGAGCTCGTCGACGACGGCCTGCTGCGCGCCGTGCGCGACGAGATCCGCGACAATGTGTCGTTTACGCCCAAGGAGACGGACATTTACAAGATCCACCAGTCGGGCGACCTGGCCAACCTCGACGGCCTCGACGACGCCGCCCTCGCCAAGCTGCCGTCGCTGCTGGCCCTGCGCGACGCGCTCTACTCGTCGGCCTTTCGCGACTATGTGTCGCACATTACCGGCTGCGGCGCCCTCAGCGGCCGCAAGACCGACATGGCCATCAACGTCTACACGCCGGGTTGCTACCTGCTGTGCCACGACGACGTCATTGGCAGCCGCAAGGTCAGCTACATCTTGTACCTGACCGACCCGGACACGCCGTGGCAGCCGGAATGGGGCGGCGCGCTGCGCCTCTACCCCGTGTCGGAGCAGACCGGGCAGCCGGCGGGCAGCAGTACCGCAGAGAAGAAGAGTGAGCCCTCCGTGGTGGCCAAAACACCCGGCCCGGACCCGGTCAAGGTCATCCCGCCGGCCTGGAACCAGCTCAGTTTCTTTGCCGTCCAGCCCGGCGAGAGCTTCCACGACGTCGAGGAGGTGTACCACGCGTCGTCGGCCGACGAGCTCAAAGCCAACGGCGGCCGCGTGCGCATGGCCATCAGCGGCTGGTTCCACATTCCGCAGCCCGGCGAGGACGGCTTTGTGCAGGGCGCCGAGGAGGCCCAGCTCAAAAACAGCGGCCTGATGCAGCTGCAGGGCAACCCGGACCAGCACGACCGGCCGCTGCCCAAGACGGTGGTCGTCGCTGACAGCAGCAACAGCAAGACCGATGCCAAAGCCGACGACGACGACGACGACGACGACGACGACGACGACGACGAATTCAGCGAGGCCGACCTCGAGTTTCTGCTGCAGTACATGGCCGCGTCGTACCTGACCCCCGACACGCTGGCCGGCATTGCCGAGCACTTTGACGAGGAGTCGAGCATCACGCTGCCCAACATTTTGAAGGCGAGCTTTGTGGAGAAGCTCAAGGCCGACATTGAACAGCGGGAGGCCCCAAAGAAGAGCAAGAAGGATAAAAAGAAGAACAAGAAGGACGCCGCCTGGCACGTCGCCAAGCCGCCGCACAGGCATCGCTTCCTCTACCTCCAGCAAGGCGACGCCCCCGCGTCGTCGCCGTGGCGCGACCTGCTCGACGTGCTGCTGCCCAGCAAGCCGTTCCGCAAGTGGCTGCAAAAGGCCACCAGCACGACGGTGACGGCGCACGACCTCGTGGCGCGCCGCTTCCGCCGCGGCAGCGACTACACGCTGGCGACGGGCCACGACGGCGATGCGCGGCTGGAGCTCAACATTGGGCTGACGCCGACGGAAGGGTGGGGGGATGAGGGGGAGGATGACGAAGAAGAAGAGGAGGAGGAGGAGCCGAAGAGCAAGGGCAAGGGAAAGAAGGAGAAGAAGGAGAACGAGAAAAAGAAGGAAAAGAAGAAGGAAAAGAAGGAAAAGGAGACAGAAAAGGAGACGGACACCGACCCCGACGACAACGACGTTGGCGGCCATGAAGTCTACATGGCCGGCGACGACGAGGGCGACGACGATGCCGCCATCTACAAGTCGGCCGCCGACGACGACAACATTCTCTTCTTCCAGGCCGCCGCCTGGAACAAGATGACCATTGTGCTGCGCGACAGCGGCACGCTGCGCTTTGTCAAGTACATTAACCGCAAGGCCCCGGGCGACCGCTGGGACGTGTCGGCGACGTATGACATTGAAGATGACGGGGATGACGAGGAGGAGGAGGGCGAGGGCAATGCTGACGAGAGCTCCGAGGAAGAGTTCAACGGCTTCTCCAGCAGCGACGACAGCGATTCGGATTAGGAAAAGTTTTGATGATGCATGACTTTTATTTATTTATTTTACTCAATTTTTATTTTACTCAAACTTTTATTCAATTAATCAATCATAACGTACGCTCACTTCCGCTGCGCCTCCACGGCCGCCCGCAGCTGCGCAATCACCTCGGCCGGGTCCTTGGCCCCAAACACCGCCGACCCGGCCACAATCACATTGGCCCCGGCGTCCGCCGCCACATCAATCGTGCTCGGGCCCAGCCCGCCGTCCACCTCAATGTTGAGCTCCGGGTACCGCTGCCGCAGCGCCTGCACCTTGGGCATCTGGTCGGCCATGAACTTCTGGCCACCGAACCCGGGCTCCACCGTCATCACCAGCACCATGTCCGGCCGCTCGGCGGGCTCGGCCGCCTCCACCAGCTCGTACAGCACGTCCACGGGTGTGCCCGGCTTGATGGCCACGCCCGCCTGCAGGCCCAGCGAGTGGATGTAGCGCACGAGCTCGCGCGGCGACGTTTTGGCCTCGCTGGCGGCGGCGGCGGAGGGCGACTCGGCAGCCGTCGAAAAGGCCGCCTCGTAGTGGAAGCAGTATAGGTTGGCGCCGGCGGCCTTGAACTCGCGGACCCAGCGCTTGGGCTCGGCGATCATCATGTGGCAGTCAAACGTGCCGCGGCCCAGGGGCTTACCGCCGGCGTCGGCTGGGTTGGCGACGTGCGAGCGGATCTTGGCGACGACGGGCGGGCCGAACGTCATGTTGGGCACAAAGTGGCCGTCCCTGGGGGTCAATATAGGGTTTTAAAGACGCATCGCCGGAAGGCCGGAACGGAACTTACATAATATCAACGTGAAGCCAGTCGGCGCCCTGCTCAATCGTCTGGGCGCAGTCATGGCCGAGGTTGGCAAAGTCAGCCGACAGGATCGACGGCGCAATGATGGCCGGGGGAGACATGATGCTGGTGTGTGTGAAGATGATTGTGGTGTTGTCGAGCAAGTTTGGTTTGACTCTATGACGGCGGGGACTGTAATATGGCACTGCACCGTATGACATACAAGTACTCGTAGTGGGGGCCCTGCCAGTAGCTCCGAGCAGACCACTCTAGAGCTTTCGGCAGGTACGAGTACAACGGCGAGTGGGTCTCCCAACAAACCATCTCAACGTCATCTGGTGACTTTTGGCAGGTTTGTTTCTTCACTTCAAGAACAACGCTCATTCATTCTGTAATGCTGTCTTCCATACCAATTGTTGGCCGGCTATTTAGCCGCGAACGCGCCCCGCCGTCTGCCTGTGGCCTCGCCGCCGTCCCGGTCCACAACACCGAGTCCGACCCGGAGAAGCGCACGCGCACGCTCAAGTACCTCTTGAAGGGCAACCACTTTAACGGCTGCCTCATTCGTGGGACGGAGCACGAGCTCGGAGAAGCGGCAGCGGCGGCGGCTGACAGACACTGTTACAACGATGTCGCCTATCTCTTGTACGCCGTGTACATGATGGGCGGCTCCACGGAACTGCTCAACGCCGTCTACGAAAAAGTCACGGCCGCCGAGGGCAGCGACTGGCCGCCGTCGCCCGCCGAGCTCGCCCACATTGACTGGCGCGATTTCCTGGGCCAGCCCCGCTACCAGCACGCCTATGTCGACTTCTTCGAGGACGTCCTGGCCGAGCACCGCGTCGCCTACAACTGGCACACGGTCGTGCAGCAGTACCTGCTCGGCGAGGGCTACGACGAGAGCAGTCATATGGAGTATGACGAGGGCAATGATGATACTAGCGATGCCAAGTGCGGCATCTTTCTGAGGCACTGTTTGTTGGGAGCCGGCGGCGCGCCCCTTTTGCATTTGGCGTGCGCCTTTGAGCTCGACAGCCGCCAGCTGGCCATGGAGGGGCTGGCGCTGGCGGCGTCGACGTACCGCGAGGATGTGGCCCAGTTCTTGGCAGAGCTCACGGCCACTGACAATGCAGCAGTCGAAGAGGCTACAGCTACAAAAGTGGCATCCTCCCTGCGCGCTGTCCTCGAAGCAGCGAGAAACGACAGCCGTCTCGGCGTGTACAAGAACGCAGTGCAGCCCAGCAGCAACGGGACACAGCAGCCCGGCTTTGGTATCATGGCCGGCAACTTCTCGACATCAGAGGCGCGGGCCGCCTTTGTCGAGCACTGGCGCACGTGGGATCTCGCAGGCACCGACGACCTGACGCCCAAGCTGCGCGAGGCACAGCGTGTCTTTGCGGACCTGCTGGTAGCCTCGGGCGGCCCCGCGGACAGCAACAAGAAGAAGCACGACCATGCCCTGGCTTCCGTGCTGGCTGTGAGCCACGGCGTGCGTGTGCTGCTGCCGTTCATCCCGGCCAAGTACCACCTCTGCGTGATGCAGCAGTGGTGGCTGTTGGCCTTGTCCGTCTACCTCGACGTCGGCATGCCTGTTCCCGCAGAAGGGAGTGCAGACACTTCTAGCAAAGACTGGAAGTATGTCAATGACAAGATGCTTCAGGAGTGGCGGTTTGATCGAGCATACATGATGGGTAAGTGTCTTTTCTTTTTTTTTTCTTTACACATCACCTTGTCTTTACTAACCGTCAGCTCTCTGCTCTCTCCAAGCAGCACAACAGACGTGGCCCGACGAGGCAGACCACTACCTGACCGCAGCCGTGCGCTTTGTGGATGAGTTTGATGGGTGGTCGTCTTGATTTTTTCTTTGTTCAATTGTTTTCCTCGCACCATTGTTTCTTTTCTCGTCTCTCCTATTCTTTTTCTTCATTCTCTTTCCTATGATTTATGTCAAAAAAGCCTCACAACGGCACGGCGTTATGGCATGGGCTGGACAGCATCACCTATCATCAGTTACTATCATATTCTCGGACAGTCATTTTATGCAGTTGTTTTTACGAGTACCTCAGTATGGAGTACGAGCGTACGAGTATTCGTACGTACTCCGTACAGTTGGTCGCACTGCTCGTGGATGCGGCTGTATGGTTAGTCGGGAAATTGTGAACACGCCCTATTTGTACATGCGCGTAATACGCCCCCGCGCAGTGGGGCTCTTGCGACGACACATCCCTCGTCTTCGGCTAAGCCGAGTACGGGCTGTGATCCCCTGCTTCTAATTGGTCAGTGACGACAGCCTTCACAAGCTTTGTGTCGTGCATGCATCACATCAACCGACAATTCGGATGTTCTTGATAAGGGTTCAGCTGTTGTTCCTGTCTCGTGTGAGTGCGGTGTTTGATTTCTTTTCTGAGGATTTTTCATTGGCAGCTCCAGTCTACCATATAAAATACTCGAGTACGAGTATCGCACTCAGTCGCGAGTGTGAGACATACGAGTACTTTGGGAAGGAGCACCTTATCGAGCCCACTTTCCGTCACATCACGCCCCATAATAGCTCTAACACGGTCCTATGTTCTTTTCTCTCTTCTTTTTTTCTTCCAATTCTCATACTCTGCACTCGTTTCTTGCAGCCTTTATCCCCTCCGACTACAATATCATCCTACGCCAAACCCAAAGCTCCCGGAATGGCCGCAATCTCAACGCGTCCAGGTTGAGATCATTACAGGGATCGCCCTTGCAGCAGCCTTAGCATCGCATCGCCAGTTTAGCCTCGAGCAGCCCTAATCGACGCGGACCACCAAACGGACTCGTTTTACTAGCTGGCTGCCCAAACTGCAATGCAGCCACGGCGAACCGGGCCACCCGCGTCGGGCGATCGTCCACCTCTGTACCACCAGCAGTCTCAGCACGCACGTCCGCGATCTCTACGCCCAGTGCCGACTCCGACGGCATCCAACGTGTCCATGGCGACAGCCGTTGCTGGAGGCGGCGGCGGCGGCGGCGGCGGCGGCGGCGGCGGCGGTGGCGGTGCTGGTGAGCGCACGCCCTTGCTGGGGACGTTGCGGCGAACGTTTAGCCACGACCTCGAGCCGGACCCCATCTACGCGTGCATGACCAACCCGCACAAGCACCTGCCGGTCTACACCAACATCCACCGCATCCGCCGCGACATTGTGTCAGTAGTAGAGGACTACATATCGCCCGAGCAGCTGCACGACATGCGCATTAACCTGTCGGTCGTGCGGCCTCTAGTTGACAAGCTGTACGATCTGGATGATATCTCCATTGGTATGTTGGACTGGAACGCAGCTTGCTTGATTGCCCTTGCTGACCAAAAAAAAAAGTGTATTGTCTGCTTGTCAACCGAGCTCGCTTCCTGCACGAGCAGGCTCACCTCAGCAACCGCCAGAATGTCAACTACACGCGTGCGACGCTCTGCGAGCTGATTGCACACCGCATTCTGCGGCGCTTCAACGAGGACAACGAGGGCGTCGAGGGGCTCTTGGTCCTGTCGCATATTTTGGTGGCCGGCTTCGAGCCCTTTCAAAATGCCCCCGCGACGGTGCGTCCCGATATCGATACCGCCGACATGGACCCGGCAACTTGGTACTCGCGGCGGACGCTGCCGGCGCTCGAGGTGGCGATTTTGAGCGAGGCCAAGTTCTTCCTGAGCTCGACGTCGTGCCAAAAGGTCATTGAGGCCATCTACGTCGGCCGCGTGACCTACACGCCGAGCAGCCTGCTGGACATTATCCCGGACCGCTACAAGCAGAAGCCGATTGCGCTGTACGACCCGCGGCAGGCGTCGCTGCTGAACCAGTACCGGCTGATTGTGCCGCGCACGCGCAACATTCTCGAGGCGTGCCAGTTCTCGATCCTGCTGGGCCTCTACCTGCTGTTCATGGCCGAGCGCGACCCGTCGCGGTTCAGCGGGCTCGAGATTGCCTTTTCCATCTTTTCGTTTGGCTGGGTGCTGGACCAGTTTGCCACGGTGCTGGAGCACGGCTGGCACGTGTACACGCAGAACCTGTGGTCGTTTCTCGACGTCATCTACGGCGTGGTCTACTGCGTGTACCTGGTGCTGCGCCTGCACGGCTTCCGCACCGGCGACCTGCCCGGCGACTACGGTCAGCAGGCTTTGGATGTCATGGCGCTGGCAGCCCCCGTGCTGATCCCGCGCATTGCTTTCACGCTGCTGTCGGACAACCTGCTGTTTGTGTCGCTGCGGTCCATGATGGCCGATTTCACGCTGCTGACGTTCCTGGCGGCATGGTGCTTTGCCGGGTTCCTGCTGTCGCTGGCGTGGCTCGGCGAAGGCCAGTACTCGATCATGGTGATTGGCAAGTGGATGGTCTACATCTGGTTTGGCCTCGACGGCTCCGGCATCCAGCGGTCGGCCGACTTCCACTGGCTGCTGGGCCCCGCGCTCATGGTGACTTTTGCGTTTCTGGGCAACACGCTGTTTTTGACGATCCTGGTGTCGATGCTGTCCAACACGTTTAGCACGATTGTGTCCAACGCGACGGCCGAGATCCAGTTCCGCCGCGCCGTGCTGACGCTCGAGGGCGTCAAGAGCGACGCCATCTTCGCGTACCAGCCGCCCTTTAACATCTTGGCCCTATTTGTGCTCGTGCCGCTCAAGTTTTTCGTGTCGCCGCGCTGGTTCCACAAGATCCACGTCGCCTGCGTGCGGTCCATCAACCTGCCGATCCTGCTGCTGATTGCCGTGGCCGAGCGCCGGCTGCTGTGGCCGGCGTCGCCGTACTCGAAGCACTACTCGCGGTATCAGTCGGCCAACAGCTCCGATAGCTCCAACAGCTCTGGTAGTGCAGCCACCAGTGCAGCCGCGCGTGCTCGTGCGGCCCGGCTCTCGTTCTGGGGCAAGTGGCGCATCACGGCGCACAGCGACATCCAGGCCGTGTTTGACGTGCCGCCGCCCGACGAGGTGGGCGACGAGATTGCCGTCGACGACGACCTGACGCGGCACATGATCCGGCGGCAGTTTACGCGGCGGCAAACGTCGGACCAGGTGCCGACCTTGGGGGGGAAGACGGCGACGGCGACGGCGACGGCGACGTCGACAACTGACCCTGAACAGGAGCAGCCCGGCCCAGCTGGTCCAGCGAGTACAGATGGCGCCGTCGCGGATGCGGACACTCTGCAGGGGAGCGGGTCGACGGTCAAGTTTGTGGCGGCGGCACCCGCAGCAGCAGCAGCAGCAGCAGCAGCAGCAGCAGCAGCAGCAACAGCAGCAGCAGCAACAGCAACAGCAACCTCCACACACACACGCACACCACAGGAAGGAGGACGCACCCTGCGCGGCGGAGCACCAAAGCCTGGCGTCAGCCGGCGCGATAGCATTGCGTTTCCCGGCCTGGACCCGGACAAGCTGCGGCGGCTGCTGCAGGTGGAGGCCGAGGGCGACGGCAGCGACAACAACACGCTGGACGACCTGCTGGGTGGTGGTGGCGGCGGCGGCGGCGCGGGCATGTCGCACGACGTGCGGGTGCGGCTGGGAGCGCTGGAGGAGTCGATGCAGCGGATTGAGGGGATGCTGGAGAAGCTGCTGGGTGGGGACGAAGCCAACCCGCGCGAGGCGTACGACGGCGAGGGTGACAACGAGCATGCAGTCGACGACCACGACCAAGAGGGCGACGACAAGGCAGACGACTCGGAAGTCGTTGAAGTGGCCCGCGCGGCCTGTGACGAGGTCGTCGACGAGGACGAGGCCGAGGTCATTGGCCACACCGGCACGATAGCAGACCTGGACATGACGGCCGACGAGCGGTAGCCGGCAGTGTAGTTGTCTGCTAGTAAAATGTCTTTGATCGCATAGTCTACATACCCATTGCATAATTGTACCATCTATGTTGCCTACGTATGCCATGCTTTGCTTCATCCGATGGCTGATTGCGTCAGCTCTTGCGTTTTTGCCTTGTCGCCATCTTGATCACCACTTTTGTTCTCTTGCTCTATTTTGCTTCCTCTCCCCCCAAACAAGAACGCTTCAGCACCCACCATGTGCCAGACTGCCTTTTTCATTCACCCCCTCTGCGGCTGCCGCTGGCTCCAGGTCACGCGGCCCTGCGCCCCCGGCATGGGCCTGTCCACCTGCCCCTACCTGCTGGCGAGCTCGTCGGCCGGGGCAGATGTCGCCATACCACCCCCGCCCGTCTACGGCCTGCACCGCAAGACAATTAAAAAAATCAAAAAGGATTTTGCAAAAAGCAGGTCCCGCAACAGCAGCAGCATCTTTTCGCCGCAGGCCTTTGATGAGGCCGTCGACCCGGCGCTGGCCACATGGCTCCATAATGTGCCGTGCCCGGCGCACGACCTGGCGTGGTCATACGACCGCAACTGCATCCGGATGGTGGTGGGCGTGGACAAGGGCGTGCGGTGGGGGCTGGGCCCCAGCAAGACGGACATTGGGATCGAGTGCCGGTGTGTGGTGATGTAGTCATTGTCTTTTTCAGGGGGTTCAATACTTGTTGAAGCGGTTATTTAGTTGGCTATTGATGAAATTTACTTGCACTTTTCAACAAGCGTCTGATGGAATATTTTAATTTGTAAAGTTCAAGTTTTAAATTTGTAAATTTGTAAATTTGTAAATTTGTATGACATAAAAGTAATGACATACGCGACTTACAAGGTCGCGAATGAAGCTTAAAATGATGTCAAGTGGTGATGTACTCGTGAAGCTGCCCCCACTTCTAAATTTTAAGCTTACAGCACTCACTACCAACTACAGCTACCAGTACCAATTATATCGCATCACCACATCATGCTGCCCACCCCGGATACCTCCCATGTGCCCTACAACCGCGTCTACGAGCCGGCCGAGGACTCGTTCCTCATGATCGACACCCTGGCCCTGCCGGCCGAGACGGCCTTTTTGCGGGCACGCGCGGCCATGGGCTCGTCCGCATCGCCGCTGGTCGTCGAGATCGGCTCCGGGTCGGGTGTCGTCCTCGCCTTTGTCGTCGCCCAGGCCGCCCACCTGTTTGGTACGGGTACCGGCGGCGACGACGACGACGGCGACGACGACGACAGCTGCACTCCACTGGCGCTCGCCGTCGACGTCAACGCCTTTGCCTTGGAGGCGACGACAGAAACGGTGCGCCGGGCCGTCGCCGTCGAGGACCCCCAAAAGGCGGGCCTCTTTGTCGGCGCGCTCCAGGCCGACTTGACAACAGCTCTCCGGCCGGGCCAGGTCGACGTGCTGCTGTTCAACCCGCCCTACGTGCCAACGCCGTCGCTGCCGGTGGTTCACCAGACAGACTCTTCTGGGGACGCCTTCGCACTCGACTCCCACCTGCTGGAACTGTCCTACGCGGGCGGCCACGACGGCATGGAGACGACGGACCGGCTGCTGGCGGCGCTGCCGGCGGTGCTGTCACCACGGGGCTGTGCGTATCTCCTGCTGTGTGCGCAGAACCGGCCCGACGCCGTCAAGGCGCGCATCCGGCAGTGGCCGCGGAGCGAGGACCGCCCCGGCGCGGCATGGCATGCAGAGACGGTGGGCTCGAGCGGCAAGCAGGCCGGGTGGGAGAAGCTGCAGATTGTGCGGATCTGGCGGGAGTAGGGGGCATATCGGCGTTGGGCGTTTCTAATTCATCATCATGGCCATTTTGATCAATTATCGACTTTATTATTTCTATGTATTCTTCCTCTTCTTCCTCTTCTTTATTTTTCCTCATCTCCCACAGAACCATAAGCAATGCTCTTCTATGCAATGGCACCACCGTGATCAACGCACTGCAAAGCTTTTCCAGAACAAACGCAAAAACACAACCGCCACGGCATCAAGGCCGACGCAAAACAAACGCACACATGTTACATATGCAAACGGACAGCCTACAATGCCCAGAAAGACAACTGACTGGTGCTCTCAGCCGATCTCTCGACCTAGAAACCAATAAAGTCCTTCTGGGTCACAAAGTCGTCATCGCCGTCGCCATCGTCGTCGGCTCCGACAAACTCTTCAACCTCGTCCGAGTCGACATCGTCGCTGTTGACCGAGTCGTCGTCATCGTCGCTTGAAGGGTCGTCATCGTCGTTGGCGCCATTATTGACGTCCATGCCGCTGCTCGCATCTGCTGTTGTTACCTGATGATTAGCCCGCCGCAGGAAGCTGGCCCGCTCGCGGTGCTGCAGCTTGCATCCCTTGGTCTTACACACGCCCGTGTTGCTGAAATCGGGGCACTCAAAGAGCACGTGACGCTCTGCGCACTCGGCGCCCCGATCGCAGTAGCCGTAGAGCCCAAACGCGCGGCACACGGGCGCGGCCGCAGAAACCTGTGAGTGAGTATAGGCGCACGTCGGGTTCGTGCAGTTGCCCTTGGCATAGTGCACGCAGAACGGCGTCCGCTCGGCCGTCAAGTCGTGCGACAGGTCGCAGTCGCTGCCGCGCGGGCAGTCGCCCTTGAGCAAAAAGTCCTTGCACACAGCCACCTTGGCTGCGTCGTGGATATAACGACATCGTGGTCCTTTGGAGCATGAGCCTGTAGGGGAGGAAATATACATGATAAGAAAACAGCCGTCCAGAGACGACAGGTCCAGCAGCAGATAGTGGTTAGCAAAACAAAAACGAGGGGGGTCCAACATATAACCGGTTCGTGCAAACAAGTATTGCGTTTTGTATGGGGAGGGCTCCAATATACCGGTTGTGGAAAACGTCTTGCACAGCTCGTCAATCTTTCGGACGGTGCCCGTGCGCCTAGACAGCCCGCAGGTTAGCAGATCACGGCCAGCCGGGTCGTCGCGGGGCCCATACCGTTGCGCTTTGACGACGCCGTGGCGGTACAGGTTGCCGTTCTTGCTGCGGTAGAACCGCACGCCGCCAATCATGGCCGTCTTGGGCGTGCTCGACGGCGGGTTGGGGTCGCCCGGCACTTTGACCAGCTTGCTGCCGTTCTTGGCAATGTAAAAGGGGATGCCCTCGACAAACACCTGGTATGGGTTGCGCATGCTGTTGCTGGTGGTGGTGGTGGTGCTGCTGTTGCTTGGTGCCGCTCGTGTGCTGCCCGCCAGGTGATTAAAGTGGCTGCGCAGCTTGCTGCGTTCGTGGTCGTCGCGCTGCTTTTGTTTCTGCAGCCGCGTCTGCTCAATCGCCTTGGCCCGCGTCTGCGCCTCCTTTTCGTACACGTCCGAGTTGATCAGCTGCATGTGCCGGTCCGTCCGCGACACCCACGACCGGCGTTTGCGCGACGCCGCATCGCCGCTGGCGCTGTCCGAGTTGGTGTTCGAGTCGCTGCCGCCGTCCGCTGCTGCGCCATTCAACACAAGCGTGCGGTTGCGGTGTGGTGCCGGCTTCTTCACGCGGTAGCTGCCTCCATAGCCCCGTCCTCGAAACCCAGCTGGGCAGCCGCCGCGGGGCGCATAGCCGGTCGTCGATGGTGCCGCATGGTGGTACGTGCTGCTGCTGCTGCTGGGGTGCTGGGGTGCGGGCACAGAGCTGATGCCCGCCAGTTGGTTCTTGTGGCGGTTGATTTGGCCTTGAAGCAAAATTTTGCGTTAAGAAGAAGCGGTTTTTTTTGTCGGATTCGACCGGATTGACAACTCACCGGCAAGCTGGCTGATCCGAGCCAGCAGTTGCTGGTCTTCCGATGACATGATGGGTGACAGGCGGCGAAAAAAGAAATGCGAATGCGAAGCCGACAAAGGAGCAAGCAAGCTGATTGTCGTTATGCTGGAATGTGAGAGGTGGAGGTCAGATGTGAGAGAAGTGAGTGAGCGCGTAGTGGCGAAGCACGGACCTTTACACGTGATTGTATTAGTAATCATATGTTGTAAGCTCGGCTACGAGTACTCGTACTTGATGTTCTGCGAAGCAAGCATCTACTCGTACGCATATGACCGCGCAAACAGTCCCTTCCTCTCACGTACGGCCACAGGTACTGGACAACTCGGGATCCCGTCCGCTCTCCCCTAGATAAGCCCGTAACCGCTGGATTAGTAGCTGGGTCGGTGACGACCAGCGAATCCCCGGTGCTGTACGTTTTTTTGCTGCTGTTTTTTGGTCGTCTTTTTAGCTTCTTGTACGTATTCTTTGTCCATAAATTTAACGACTACACAACATCGCTCAATATCTTAAACAACAAGTAGAGACCGCCTTCATTTGGACTTCACAGCTATCCCGACGTCGTCGTTCGTGCTCACTAAGCATATCTTATCGCACCAGCCTCAGCCTGTGGCGCGACCACACGCGGCATTTAGTGGTCCCAGCTCATAGCTCTGCGGGGCGTGCAAGCTCATTGGCAGCCGAGCAGCAGCATGCGTAGTGCTCTATCAATCCGCTCATCGACCTGGAATATCTCCATCACCTCCATCACGAACTGGTCTCTCCCATTGCGACTACCCATCTTCTACCCGTACCAGCAAGCAGGCGACGTGGGACTGTTTACTTTTTATTTTCCTACCAGCGGAAAATAACACCACCGTCACGATAGATCCAGGCTTCATCAAAAACCCATCGCGCGTCCAGCCTCCCTCGAAGCCAACTTCAACCCGAGTCTGATTGCGCATCACATCTGCCACCATGTCCGCTGACTCTCCCACCTACCTCACCGCCCTGCAGAACAACATCCGGTCCCGGCCCATTCCCTGGGATGGCGCTGTACGGGCCGGCACCGTGCAGGAGTGGCAGCTCGCCAAGATCCGGGCCGTCGACAAGGTGAAGCGCGACGTCCGCAAGCAGACGGTCGAGAGCGACCTGGACGGCTACCGAATACTATTTATCGGCGGCAGCAGCGCCGACCAGCCCAGCGTCCTGCAGACGGCCGCGCGCCGCACCGACGTCGTCCAGTACATTCTGGTCCTGCTCAACGACCTGCTCGAGTCCATCCCGGCCCTCGCCAAGGCCATTCTCGCCGCATCCTCCTCGTCCTCGCCTTCCTCCTCCAACTCAGAAACCGACCCCTACCGCAACATGTTGCCCCTGCTGGCGCACTCGAGCAACTCGGACGACCCCATCCCGCTGCTAACGTCGACGGTGCTGACGTCGCTCATGTCGTCGGCGCGCGACGGCTCGCCCGCCACCTTGAAGCGCGCCCTGCCCGCGCTGCTGAGCTACCTGTCGACGCTGGCCCAGCAGAGCAGCGATGCCGGCCTGCAGGACATTGGCGTGCTGCTGTCGTCGGCGCTGCTGTACAGCCGCGCGTCGCGGCAGCAGTTTTGGGCCCAGCGCAGCGAGACCGTGGCGCCCCTGATCAAGATCCTGCGCACGGCAGCGGGGGTCAGCACAAGCGGCGGCGAGGACGCCTCGGCCAGCCTGTGGCGCGCGACGGGCGCCGACGGCACAAGCGGCGGCGGCTCCAACGGTGCCAGCAGCAACGGCGCCGCGGCTGCGGCCGCTGCCAGCCGTCTTCCCGAGGGCTCGATTGGCGGCGGTGTTGGCCTGCAGCTGCTGTACCACGTGCTGCTGATCCTGTGGCAGCTGTCGTTTGATGCTGCCGAGGTTGGCGATGATTTGAATGAGTGAGTCTTTTTTTCGTCTCCTTTCTGCTTCTTTCTTTTTTTTTTTTTTCAAAAATACTAACACCCTCAGCGAATACGACATCATCCTCTTGTACACACAGCTGCTGCGGCTGTCGCCGAAGGAAAAGACGACGCGGCTGCTGGTGTCGACGCTGTTCAACCTGCTGACGGCCAACCGCGCGACGCTGCTGCCGACGGCGGTGCTGGCACGGCTGCCGCTGTTGCTCAAGAACGTGGCCGGCCGCCAGCACGCCGACACGGACCTGCAGGAGGACCTGCAGCAGCTGCGCGACCTGCTCGACGAGTACACGGCGACCAAGACGACCTTTGACGAGTACGTGGCCGAGGTCAACACGGGCCACCTGCGCTGGTCGCCGCCGCACCGCAGCTCTGTCTTTTGGGCCGAGAACGCGCGCCGCATCCTCGACGAGAACAACGGCGCCATCCCGCACAAGCTGGCCGAGATCATGGCCAAGCCGTGGGACAGCGACAAGGCCGTGCTGGCCATTGCGTGCAACGACATTGCGGCGCTGGTGCGCGAGGTGCCCGAGAAGCGCAGCACGCTGGAGAGGCTGGGGCTCAAGACGCGCATCATGCAGCTGATGGGCGACGCCGACGAGAGCGTGCGGTGGGAGTCGCTGCAGGCCCTGGGCGGCTGGCTCAAGTACAGCATTGGGGCTTGATGGCGGGATGCGCCGTCTTGTCCTGTCATTGATATATCTTGTACCGCTCTTCTCGCGGCTGTACCTGTTTTGTTTACCGTTGGTCGTTTACATATCGTATAGATTTAGTCATCGCTGTTGTTTGTCTGGCTTGTTTTGGTTGTTTTATTGTCGTTGTTTTACTTTTGCATCGTTTGATTTTCATCATCCTGAACGTGGCTGTACAGACAGCCAGTACAGCTACTTCTTGCCTCCTCCTGCAAGTGACGTGACATGACCAACACTGTACAAGAGACGTGCCCCTATGTTGTTCCGATCTTCGTTATATGAAAACCAGCAGTTCAAAAAAGAAAAACAAACATGGCTGAAATAGATAAGCCCGCAGACGGGCAATGCATAGATACGAAAAACACCAAAAAAAGATCCATGCACCAGAACATTATAAAGGCAAAAGAAAAGACAAATAGCAAGAAGAATCGTGCAGGAGAGATCATGGCAGCATCATTATAAAAACTCCCCTACCCCCCTTCAGCCCCGGCCGCGGAACCCTCTGCCGCGGCCGCCGCCAAACCCGCGGCCACCGCCCCGGCCCCGACCGCCCCGACCGCCACGACCGCCACGGCCCGGGGGCCCGCCGGCTGTGCGGTCCGACTCCTTGCGGGCCTTGTTCTTGGGCTTGGGCGCGTCGTCGACCAGCAGCGTGTCGAGCGGCAAGCTGTCGGGCAGGATAAAGTAGCGGATGGTGCTGCCGCGCAGGTTCATGGTGTCGAGGGAGATGGGGTCCTGGCCGCGCGGGGTCATCTTGACGTTGCGCAGGGCCGTGTTCATCTGCGGCGACACGGACGCAATGGTGCCGTGGACAATGGTGCCTGGGGGTGTCAGTGGGTAGTTGTTGGGAGGGAGAAGGACGCGGCCTACCATTCTTGAGCTCAATCGTCACCGTCTCGTTGGCGCATTTCATCAAGAACCTGCGGAGTTAGCAATTGTGCATAAGAAAAAAAAGGCCGAACCGAGGTCGGAAAGACGGGCGTACCGGACGAGCTTCATGATGGGCGAATGGGGAGTGACAACGGCCCGAGAGGCGGACGACGAGGCAACGACGACGAGGTGAGGGGGGTGCGTGGGAGGGGGCAACGAAAACGGCGTTTTTTCGCTCGGGGCAGTGCTGTCGCAAAATGGCGATCGTGGCTGGCTTTTCTCGTCGAGGCGGGTTGCTTTGTTGGTTGGTGACGGGCCTCGAAAATTTAGAGTGAGACTGCGTTTACTGCTAGAGGCCAAGAGCCTTTGTGTCGTTGCGAGATTGAGAAAATGCACGCCAAAAGCTGGCTAGTCTGGCTTAGTCAGCATACCGTGTCACTGAAGGCCCTGCGCGAAAGCTACCCCGCTGTATTGGACCCCGAATTTGGGCACTACAGAGGGAGCTCTGGGAGCTACCGCATGCGATCTACGAGTAGATATTTGCTGTTGGACTTCACGGCATCGACATTGTTGAAGAATGTACTGATGTGTGTTTTGTATTTGCGTGGATTTGCGTGTATGTAAAACAGACGAGGGAAGCATAAACTGTAGTGGCCAAGGGGTAGTAAACGAATAAACAACGCTGAGCAGTCGCTAGGTTATATAAGGTACAGAACAGGCAGACAGGCAGACAGGCAGACTGGCAGAGAACCAAGCCAAGGCAGGCAGTTGAATGCGCACTCGTCGTGCAGCAGCTGAGACGCTGCTAAGCCCTGTCCTCCTTCTCCATGTCCGACACCTTTTCCCACTCGTCCTCGGTGCTGACGACCGACCGGCTGCTCGAGAGGCGCTGGCCAGAGCTTGTGCTCTCGTGGCTGTCGGCGGGGGGTGTCTCGGGGACGACGGTTGATTCTCGCTCGGCTGCTGCAGATGCTGGTGGTGCTGGTGCTGGTGCTGGTTCTGTTGTTGCTGCTGCCGCTGCTGCCGCTGCTGCTGCCGCTGCCGCCGCTGCCGCCGCCTTGCCACGCTGTCGCACAGTGCCGGTGCTGGTTGCCGTCGTCTTTGCTGCTGGAACCTCATCCTTCTTGTCTGCCTCGACCTCGGTGTCGCTGTCGTCCTCGACGGCCGTGGCGGCGGCGACCACGGCGCGACGCCGGTCCTTGCGTTTTTGATCCTCCTCGCGCTCGTCCTTTTCCTTTTGCGCAACCGCGACCTCGTTGGCGAACCAGTTAATGGCCCACCACAGGCCGGCACAGAGGATCGACAGCACGACAAAGTGCACCGAGTACGTGGCCACCAGCAGCGCACCCAGCACGAGCTGCAAAAAGAAAAACGAGACGTTGGTCGCAATCAGCAGCGAGGGCGTGGTCCCGGGCGTGAAGATGGACTCCCAGAGTTCCTCGAAAAATCGCGACATGGTTGGTTGGTGGGAGAGAGATGGAGAATGTACGAGAAGGATGGAGGGGTCGTGTCGTGGAGATCACACAAGATGTTGATCGTGTTGGTCGGTCGGTCGGTCAGTCGCTCACTGCGTGTGCTGGTTGCCCACGGGATCCCAGTGCCCAAGATGGCGAAATGTTATCGCTCAAGTCGCAGTCGGGTTGCAAATTGAAACGGGCAGCAGTGGCGGGGGGGGGGGGAAGGAATTATGCGCTGGTGGGAGCGGCACACGAGACAAGTCGACAAACGGGCTGGGCCTGCCGTTGGGAGGCGTGCGAAATGTGGATGCAGAGGCTGGTATCTGATATGTGAGATAACTGGGGATGCGGGAAAGCACGTGTCACTCTATCACTCTACTCCGTATGTCAACGATGAAGAGAGCTGGGAGAGAGGGAAGAAAGAGCTGGTAGAGAGACGATCGGGGAAAGAGACGACGAAGAACGAGTGTATTTATTCAAGCCACGTTTGAGGACAGATGGCAAGCCGTATGAATTTCAAAAATGCTTCGCTGCTCGTATGCTAGGTAGACGTCCAGGCAGGTTAACTGTAATCTGGTCTATTGAGAACTCAGTACTCGTAGTTGTCGTTGTCCTCAGGTGGCAGGCAGACGCGCAGGGCCTGGCCTGTCAAAAACGGGCTAGCGTCATTGCAGCAATTTATTCTACAAAGTAGCGCGACAAGTGACGCCATCACTACCTGTCTTGACGGTGACAAGGTCAGACGCATGATTTCTTCAGATACGCCTTGGAGGAGATGCGAGTTGACGCTTTCTCGCAGCCGTGGATTACATAAACCAGGCCTTCCACCGGAAACCCGCGTTGCACATGTGACACTGCTCCCGCGGTATTGCCCCGCCATGATGCCAACAGCTGGGTCACCATAAAACATGTCATATCACATCCCTATGCCAGAGTACTCGGACATAGTGAACCACCCATATTCTCTCCGTTGCCCTGCATCATCAGCCCAATAGTTAGGCGCAGGCCTGGGCGGAGGTCCACTGTTTCTTAACAGCCTATCGCGCCTTCCGCCCCAACTCCATCAGGCAACCTTGGTCCTTCTTTGTTCGACCTCTTGACCTTGTGTGCTCTTGCTCGTTCTGGCCTGTATACGTGGCTCGTCTTACAGCCTCACTCTTGTCAGCTTTCTCGCCTTGCAACAGCCATCATCTTCTCATCCCTTTCGCCACCCTTTTCTTCCTCTACCTGTCCGCATATCCCCCGCATCACGCATCGTTCCCATAAGTCTCCACTGCTTAGAGCCGCATTTCAGCCGCTCTTTCAGCGCTACCAAGTAAGGCTGACATCCGTGCGTCTGCTCAGTTGCTCAGAAGTGACGCCCTTCCCACGGCATCGACCGGACGGCTTCTTTTTTTCGTCCTCGTCTTCGTCGTCCACGTTTGCCCACCTGCTGGGTTCATCCGCGGGCAATGTCCGAAGACTTTTCTTTCAATACTACCCCATCGCCACCGGATATCATGGACGGACACTCAGATTTGACACCGTCGCTCGAGCCGGCGACAACAGTCCCAGAGTCCGTCACCGTCCCGGTTTCGCCCAAGACGAAGCTACCCCTGCCTCCCCCTATGCTGCCGCGAATGATTGTCTCAGACGGGACAGCACAGGTGACCACATCAGCTGCACAGGCTGGCTCTGATTTTCCGCTGGCAGATACAGATCAAGGCGCCGTCGAGGCTGAAGCTGCCGCCAGTGTTCTTCCAGATGCGGATGAAGCACTGCCGGATGGTGACCTTGCAGGCGAGCACGTCCCTGTGGCAGAGAGGCCTACCACGCTCTTGGATCTCCCGGACGATATTCTCCAGCTGATCCTGGCAGAGGTTTGTTTGCAGTGCCTTTGATCCTTGCCATGCCACTTCTAACTCTAACTCTTTTGCGCGTAGCTGGACCATGCGAATGACCTGAGTGCAATAGCGTGCACGTGCTCGAATCTCTACTCTCTCTCGATTCCACGCCTCTACTCCCGCTTCGACATTGTGTGGCCAGACACCGACTTACCCCATTCGTCTACCAAAGGTGTCGATGCACTCACCTACGGCCTCACCACACTTTGTCTCGGCAGCACTTTTGCACGGAGTGCTGGCCAACTGCGTGAAGCCATGTCGCGCCGTCGTACTTCTGGCAAGGGTCGACTGCGGCGGGAGAGCTCCCATGACCAGTCCGCGCGCAATTTTGATTCTCTCTGCTACGATTATGCGAGCTACACGCGCGAGTTCTTCATCAGAAATGGCCCACCAAACCAGACCATGGACTACGTCATCACCAAGCAAAAGGGCAAGATGCTGGGGACGCTTGCCGCGTTGTCGATCGCCAGGATGCCCCATCTGGAGAGCTTTGTTTGGGATATGCCCACGGGTGTGCTATCCGACGTCTTTATGGCTCTCGGGTCGCTAACCGACTATGATCCGGAGCATGGCGAGTGCAGGCTTGAGCGCATGTGGGTTCGCTGGCACGACAGCGGAACCAGTTCTTCCCGTTTCCCGCGCCCACTACCGCGCGGGGTGCGGCGGCGCGGCGCTGCTCCTCGTGGCAGTTCTTTGGCAGCCGTGCGTCCACCAGACAGCCGCCCGACCGTCCCATACTCTGCTAGCACGGCTGAGTTTCCGACGTTTAGTGTTTTGCCACCACTCAAGAGCCTGAGTGTGCTCGACATTGACCAGCTGTCTTATCTGGATGAGCTGTCTGTCCTCGTCGAAAAGTCATACACACGACTGGAAGACTTGCGCATTGGCATAGCATCGCATGCCACGCACAGCGATTTTGTGCAAATCTGGGATGAGCCTGGCCTGAAGCAGGTCGACCTGGACGCCAGTTGGCCGGGAGAGAGCATCATTGGCGACCGGCGGCTTGGCGGTGTTCTCGGCATCCTGGTTGGCCGCATCTTTGACCTTGGCAACATCGGCCAGATGATGCAGGGTGAAGAGACAGCAGAGCTGTCGGCGGCCACTGTGAACACGGATAACGTCACTGAAGCTGCTAGCAGCGGAGCTGCCGACGTCGAGATGACGCCAACGCCCATGGCCGACGCTGCATCGACGCCGAGTGGCTCTGGCTCGTTCGGGGCCGAACGCACTGGCAATACCCCGGGCTGCGAAGCCAAGGACAGCTACGAGACCGACGGCGAGGAGGGGGTTCTTGACAAGAAGCTAAAGCCCACGACGCTCGCACTAGAGCGTGTGCCGCTCTCCGTGCCGGTCATGGTGCACGCATTCGACTGGTCGATGCTGACGTCGCTTACGATCCTCAGCTGCAAGCAATATGACAGCCTCTGGCGTGAGCTTGGAAAACACTTCCGTCCAACGCCCGTGGCTTCAAGCAGCCGCGGCAACTGGTCGCGGCCGGCCAAACACGGCGTGCCATCAGGAGCAAAGCTGCATTACCCATTGGCCCTCAAGATCATCCGCACAGACACGGTGCGCAAGCCTCTGCTGTCTTTTATCAAGGAGACCTTGCGGCCAAACTCGCTCGAGGGGTTGTTCTTGCACCAGCGCCATGGCTGTATCACGCAACCATTGCCCATTGAGGAGGTGTTTCGGTATGCCGTCAAGCCGCATTGCGCCAGCCTGCAAAACCTCCTCATTGAAGGGGAACACCAAAAGGACTTTGCCAACATGAACTTTCACCGCAACAGCCGGGCCTGGAACATGAAGCGCGCGACGGTGCGCTTCCTCACGAGCGGCCAGATGCGGGAGCTGCGGGAGCTCTCAGTGTCCATTGCATACCGCGACTGGCACATGTTCCTGCAGGGCCTCCCCAACCTCGCAAAGCTGCGAGCACTGCACATCCAAAACATCAGCGACCACATCACCGGAGCATACTCGCGCTATGAGTCGGCCATGCAGGTTGCCGACGTGGTGACGCTGCGGCCGGAGATGAAGCTGACCTACCTTGCTATCGCGGCGAGGTGTTTTGAGTTTGGAGAGAGCTCCAAGATGGGCCACTGCAGCCACGGATTCGGGGGCGATGGCAGCTCGACGCCGCGCACAACTCGCAGTAGCCGCAGTTCCAACGCCATGTCGGATGTATCGTTGAGCGAGAGCGATTTTGATCAAAGCGTGGACGAAGACGACGACGACGACGACGACGACAACGATGGCACCAATGAGGACGGCATCGAAGCTGACGACGGCAGTGACGGCTTGTTGTCCATGGTGCCGCAAGAGCCACAGATCCATATGCTCGAGATGAGCTTTTCCGATTGCAGCGCTGCCATCATCCGGGCTCGCATCGGCCAGCTGTAGTCTGGCTATCACAGCTGCATTGTCTTAGTTTCTGTTGGTCTACTGTCACTTGATCTACTGCCATCTTGTGTCTTGTTACGCTGCATAGTTTTTCTTTGGATCTCTGCCCTTTGATTCTGTATCATGACTTGCACACAGCACCAGAATGAAACCCCTGCCGATTACATGGTTTCTATGTTGTGCACGGCAAGCGCTGCCTTTTCCTCGGGGCTGTACCGGCCTTCTCGGGGCTGTACCGGCCTTTTCGATGGCCTGCGAGCGCTTAGTCTCTATGGCTGGCGTCGGCAACCACCCAAGCCAGATCGTGATGCATCTGTCTAGCTTTTCCAAGCAGCAGGCCGAGTCAGACGGCGGGCAGGCCTGACTCCTCGGATAGCATCATCCGCAGTCGAGGCCGAGACCCCGATGCCGTGGATCCAACGCATGACATCATGGTGGCTGCTGCGAGCACAAACCCCGTCTCTCCGCGGTTATGGCGTGAACATCACCGCGCGTGGTATCGCTCGCAGCTACGTTCCAGTCGATCTTCTGTATCAGATAGTAGCATGGCAGAGCTTCTTTTGCCGCTCTGGGCAGATTGCTACGCCCCAGGTCGTCCTGGAGGATCGCGATCCTTTGACGGGTTACGAGAGAGGTCGGCTATTATCATTGTGGCTGGGAGAGCGGTATTTCTAGTTATTCTATATATATGATATGTAAATATACGTAAAAACGTAAGAATTGTAAAAATTACATCCTCAAGGTATGCTTGTAGGATGATGATGTTGTACTCGTAGTCGACGGCGTCTACAGCACGCGCTTGCTCATGATCGTCACCGGCGTGCATGTAGTACAAGAGGATGCATGCAAGAGCCGTAGGAAGCGGTTCTGAAACACGACTACGAGCAGGCCCAGCAGGCCACTGCAACCGCAATCTTTGGTGCGAGGATTCTCGTGCTAGTGCTGCGAGCCGACGGGGAAACGAGACTGCCCGAGAGCATGGGAAAGGACGAGGAAGCGCGCAGGCCGCCGTTTTTTGGGGCTTTTACTCTTTTCTTTTGGTTTTTCCTTTTGATTCTCACCGAGCTTATGGTCGGTCAGCGTGCTGGGTGAATCTACAGCAAGTTAACTGAAGCAGTCGACTCTGCCTCTGGCATGCCCTGACAGCATCTGACGTCATGCCTCGTGCCTCGTGCCTCGTACAGTCGTGCTACACTGCTGCTGTATTCAAAACAGCAACTCAGCAACTACAAACGTGTCCCTTATGCAGACATGCTGCCACTTGGTGACACAGCCGATTCGGCCTCGAGCCGACGGACCCCACGTGTGATTGTGATGTTATATAGCCGCCACCACTTGCTGTTACAGATACAGGCCCAAGGAAGGCACAGACGGGGTGTACTCGTAAAAGAGGAAAAATAAAAACAGCCGCCCCCCGTCGTGGCCTCGGTGGCAGGGTATCCTATCAGACTTCCTGCGCCCCAGTGAGGACAAGCCGTGCATCCCATGGCGGTGATCCAAAGAGCACGACCGAGTGACCTTGTCTTTGCAGGGGAAGGAAGAGGGGAGGGGAGGGGTGTGATGATAGATCGTGAGAGCAATCCTTCCTTCCTTCCTTCTCTCTCTCGGCTTTGTTTCTTTGTTTCTTTGTTTCTTTGTCTCTTTGTTTCTTTTGTTTCTTTTTGTTGGGGGCCGGGCTAGCCGCGTGTGCATGTGCATGGACTTGTTTGGATCCTGGGAAAGAGTCGACACGGCAGGCAAATGTGCTCAACATCAGATCCAGTTTCTGGCAGTCGATCAACCGGCTCCGCAGGAGCAGCAGCAGCAGCAGTAGCAGCAGCAGCAGCAGCAGTGGCAGCCTTCCATGGCACTCGGTGAGGGCACTGTGACGTGGATGCATGCGCAGGGGTCGTCGTTTCGTTTTCTTTTCTGATTCGATTACTAACATGCACTCGTACTCTACTCACACTCGTATCAACGACGTCGGGGAAATCAGATCTCTGCCGTGTTGTGGGGATGCCGTGCTGTCCGACTCCTACTTCCTATGAGTGCATACGAGTACCTTTGTGGTCGATGCCAGAGTTGCAGTGCATGTTTCACGCTCATGGGGGCCGGTCTTACGAGTAGTGTCCCTGGGGGGGCTGATAACAGATGAATTGTTCCGAAACATGTGCGTCGGTGTCATCTGCAGGTGGTCGTGTAGTGCATGTCTCTGCACGTCTATGCAGGTCTCTGCTTGATACAATGGCTTTGTAGGGACACCGAGTCTCGGTGGTTGACCGACACGGCTGCACACAGCTGCACATCTAGAACGTTCCGTCTGGGCCACGTTGCCCGGTGTAAGACGGCGGCACATGGCACATGCCGTTTCTTCCGGATGAAAGAATGTTTCACCTATAGCAAGATGATCTTATACGAGTAACCGAGAATGGGCAAACATCCACACATCGATCACGACCAAGGCCTGATCACGACATCAGGATCTACTACTTTGACACCAAGGGTTATCCATCACATGTATTCTCGGCACTGCCTCGCCGGTGCCGTGCACAATACAGCAATGGGATGGCCTATCTCGTAGAGCGTGCAACATGGTCAAGTGCTGCCGGGGACGAACAATGCTCGAGACCTGCGGAAAACGTGGTAGTCTAGATGGTGTGTTTCTGGTGCGAGGGAATTCATAGTAACTCGTTCTAGCTTGAGAGTATTGCATCACATCGTTCTCGCCAGGCGTGACAGTATCATATATGACTGCCATATGTAAATGCCAGCCAGTGGAGAGAACGACGCCGGAGCGTGCCGTCTTGCCACTGCAATGAGGCCATCTCGGCCAGGCCAGAACGGGACCGGTGGCGGGCGGCGAGACGGCAAGACGACGGTCCGGCCACGCTCCATGCCTGTCGACAGAGCACCCGTCCAGTCCAGACCCATTACAGTCATGTACAATGTCTCGTAAGGGGAAGAGAGATCGCAGAATAGGAGGAAAATCATAAAAACGCAGGACATGTGGATGTGGGTGGATGGATGTGGATATGGAGGATGAGGAGGAGGATGGAAGAGGATGAGGATGAGAATGAAAAAGCCAGGGGCTGCCAGAGCAGACTAGTTTCATACAATGAACAAATATAAAAATTTTCAAAGGACGAAGGAGTGTCAAGATGAGGGGACGAGGACAGTCGTACAGAGTATGGGGCATGACGGATCACAAGCTGCTGTTTTTTGTCGTTTGACTCCCAGGGCCTCTCCGTCTTGTCTCCGTCTTTGCCGCCATGACTGATGGCTGATGCTGCCCACGGCATGTTACCTGGCCCGGGTAGTTTCTTCCCGAGACGGTCCTCTTCCTGATGAATGGCAGAGGTGTCGGGACCAGTCTGTGCCATCTGATGCTCGAAACATCTTGTACATAGCAGTGTCTGCTCGACGACGCCCAATAGGCCGGATAGATAGCTCCGGCATGCATGTCGCCATGATCGATGACGTGAGCACGATAATGGCGGCAGGTCGCTAATCTGAGACGAGAGGATGTTTTGAAACAGACCTTTGTGATCCGAACTCTACACTGCACGCTGCAGTGCCATGCTCACGACGTTGTGCACAACAGCTGTCGTTCCTTATTGGGCCGTCTCACGTGCAATTATAGTCTTTCAAGAGTCAGCTGAGCTGCCTCATTGCAATGCTTCTACTGGTCGTTTGGTTTACAATTGTTTGATTTTAGAGGTGTATGCAAGCTATTACATAGAAATTGGCATCATAATACAGACAAATTTGACTGCAGGTTCGATAATCAAAGCATGGGTACTCAAAGGATGCCGTGACATGCGATATACACACGTGATCATGGGCCGTTCCTCCTCAAGTCATCGAGTCAATGTAGTCCCTGCTCACCAATCTCGGTCTATTCTTCAATAGGGATGCCGCCTTAATCACCCTAAATCACCGCCATTCTGCAAATAGAAACGGCATTGTTCCTACTTGAGTAGTAGGAGCTGCATGGCGCTGGCAGTAGCGGTATGCGGTATCGGCCCCTTTTCTCCCGATCCCAAGGAACCAGAAACCAACGCGCATCCCCCGATAGCTCGGGGTCAACGGTCTGATACTACGAGTAGCAGGTGGCTGGAGAACGGAAGACGGGATGGATGCAATAATGGCAATGTTGAGACAGGGAGTTTGAATCTTTCATATGGATGGCTGCGAGTAAATCTTCCAGCCGGATGGATGCAATATCAATGTTTGAAACTGGCAATTTATTCCTCCAGCTGTTTTTGAAAACTATTTGCAGAGTCATTGGAGTAGAGACAGCTATGATCCTTCATACGATACCACTACCCCTTCTGCAAGCTCTCCTTCGTTCCTTGCCCCTCTTCCTCTTCCTTCCTTCGTGTCCACGTCACGGTCTTTTTTTTTTTTTTTTTTTTTTTGCCAATGTCTGACATGCGGCAGGCATGGTCCCTGCTGACTACTGACTGCCGGCTCCTCAATGCCTCCTAAACGCCTCCTGGCTGCCCCCAATCTATCTCTGAATCTTTTTGTTTTGCATGACGTCAATGGCGTTACACGCCAGTGCCATCCTGAAGGAAGAGGACTACTGCAATTGCGTCAATAGAATACCAATGACAGCCGAATAGCCGTCTCTTGTCTCTGCTACAGACCTTTTTTGGCCAATACCGAGTGATCCTTCTGCTGTCTAAAGGGTATTTCCAGGCACGGCTTTCAGGTCACCGTCGGTGTGAGCCACCATCAGGTGTCAGCAAGAGTAGACAAATACGATAGTAGGACAGATGCAGACGACTGGCTGCAGCCGTGTTTCGGGACCACTCGACGGACTGGACGCCCTTTCGATCCCCCTCTCGCTCGGGAAGCAACAATGGACGGCTCGGGCTCCAGAGCTGGCTTCGTTCCTCCTCTCCCGCATGCATCGCCGAATCCTAGACTCCCATATACGAGTACTGTATTGCATTAGCAAATATCAAAACATGCCAGATAACGGCATACTCCGTCTCTCGCCAGATCAGGAAGGTTTTCTTCTTTGCTTTTTTATTTTTGCTTTTTTTGAATATCCTTGTCGTACTCGTGCCAATCCAACCCCCCACAGTGGCAAGGTGAAATCCGTCGACTCACCCCTGGCCCCCCAGCAGGCCACCTGATCATCGATAGAAGCATAGCTGACGTTCTGCGTCGAACTACGAGTACTCGTACTCGGTGGCTGCGTCACGACACTGCCCTGGGGCGGTGCTCAAAACATTTCCTCGATCACAGCACATTGTCGAGCCAGACCAGCACTGCCAGACCTCGATCAAGACCCAGCGAGGCTTTCTCCAGAGAGGCTGGTCCAGGGAGACCGGTCCAGGGAGAAGGAACGGCAGCCCGCAATCTGCAATGGACGGCCGCAAAACGCCACACCGCTCCAGCCCAGTCCCATGTGCATGGAGGTAGATGCGTCCTGTCAGAGCATTTGCCTTTTTTGTCAAGTAGGGCTCCCGACTGTTCTGTCATTCAGTCATTGTGCTGGCTGGCCTCCTCGTATCATGTTTTTTTTGGGGAGTGCTTGACAGGCGTACGGAGTAGATGATCTTCACTCTATTTGCTTTAGTCGGATAGCATTGTAGCATGAGCGTAGCATTTCCTTCTGGACTATCGCCTGCGAGGTCGCTAAAAAAAAAAGAGTACCACTGCAAATCAGGGTTGCGCTGGCTGGTTGTCGGGTTGATTGTCGCTAGCACATGAAGTTTTACGGAGTATCAGTTGCTGGGCATTGTGATTTCTCGTCTGCTCGTCTGCTCGTCTGCTCGTGGGCTCTTTTCTCGAGAGTGGCTGAGTGCCGTCCCGGTTTTGCACTGTTCAGCCCGTTTTGACGGCTATTGTGGCTTGTTCTGCAGTGTGTGTTGCCTTTTTTTTTGCTCGACTCGCCTCGAAGATACAAACTGGGACGTACTCCGTACTCTGCTGACGATTGGGTAGATTAGACGCCGTCTGCCCCAGGGTGGCCTCGTAAGGATCGATCCTTGCAACCTTGGGAATTTTGGCCACCACAAAGAACGGCCCAGATATGATTTACCATGCCAAGAGCACGCGGTATGCGTCGTAGCGACGTGATGTGAACGATGCTTGGGAGACTGCTGGTCTGTCTCTTTTTTTTTTTTTTTTTTTTTGTCAAATGGCATGAATTTATTGCTGTATGAAATAATCTTAATTCACTGCACTCCGTACAGTATATTTCCGTCTCTGCTATCAAGGTCTTGCAAAGTCGTATTCTGCGGTCCTTTTATGCTATCGGAGCCTCCACCAGCACTACACCACACCCGGACACCCGCATGGAGAGTGGCTTCATACCCGTGCAACAAAAGAAGCAGGTGTTTTGCTCGTGGGGAGGTATGAGTACGTGTTGGAGTATGCGTACGTGTACTCGTACATGTTCATTCTAACAGTAATCAAAGACTACTGGACCATAAAGAAATGAAAAAAAGGAAAACAACCGCAAAAGGGGCACACACTCACAAGCCAGGGTCAGTTGTACTCGTACTCGAAAAAAAAGGGTCACGGGCCAGGGTCGTGCATGCATGCGCCATGTGATGGTGGCTCGGGTAGCCAACAAGAAAAGAGAGAGAGAGAGCAAGCACAGATGCAAGCGACAAGCGACAGCACGGCATGCAAAAACTAGCTAGACCACACTAGTCGACTTTTCTTTTTTTCTTTTTTCAACTGGCGGTCAGAGAGACACAAAAAAAAACAAAGGCAAAGGGTGTGTGCCCGACGGGACAAGAACGAGCGAGGCAGTGAAGCGCGTCGGGGGTGGCTTTGTTCTTTTGCCTTGCCTTGCAGCAGACGCCGGGCCACCCTCCCCGCCCCAGGCAGAACCCAGCCCAGCCCGACGCGCAACTTGCAACGGTGGACAGGCTTCCGTTTGTGTCGTGTTTTTACTGCATTCATCGTTTCATTCTTTTTTTTTGCCCATCTTTTTCCATTTGGGTACCAAGTGGCTTGGTGGGATGACAAACCTTAAATCCGGGGCATGCATGCAGCGTTGCTTACTTTTTTTTTTTTGCGTGTACGGAGTAGTGCACAGTCCAATGTGGAAAATACAGAGTACAAAGTACAAAGTACGAGTACAAAGTACAGAGAGAAAGAAGGCCGTTGGCGAGACGCATTGGCTCTGCTGCCAAGACGGAACGTTTTATTGACTACAAAGGCAAGCCGCTGCCCTGTGTTGATCACTGGGTGACGTGCCTCTCGGGCCACCAGTGGGCTTGAGCGTTGTCTGGTGTGCCTGCTCGTCTACGAGTGCAAGTACGGAGTAGTAACCTGGCAGACTAGGGAATGAAATTTAAGACTTTTGTTCAACTGCTTGTAGACCCTCGTAGACACAGCTCAAGTCTACGAGTACGCGTACAGAGCACCACAAAACAACTAGGACGAGTACGAGTACTCGCAGACTCGACATGGGTCGTCGTGATCGGTTTACGTGGATGAAATGGAAAAAGTAAAAACATACGATCAATGTATCACCCCCGACGTTGTACTCGAAACTGGTAAAGATCCCGTAGTTTGTCTTCGATTGCCGTTTTGGGTACTTAATTTGCTCGTCTTCGTTTGTACATCTTATGCAAATCCATTGTCCAGGCATGTTTCAATTGATGGCACTGGGATCCATCGACTTTTTTGGTATGGAGTAATAGTTCTGTAGGGTACAAGTAAGATGGAATAAGGAGCAAGGCGTAAGATAAAATCAACCCAAAATCAACCCAAAATCAAAAGGGGAAAACGACAGAGAAAATACCAAACATATACTCGTACAAGGCAAATACAAAGGAAACATAAGAGAAAGGACAAGGGAGAAGGTACCCATGGCTTGCAACGGAATTACTCTCCGATCAAGCCTCGCTAGCACATCGCTCCTACAGCCTTGGGCCTTGTCTACTCCGTATGGTGGCGTCCCTTTTGAAGTATCATGCTGTTGTTACACCAGATCACTGTGAAGCACAAGACTCCTCAATTACTGAGTACGAGTACGGAGTACGGAGAAAGAGTCACATGCCGCGGCTCTACCGTACTGAGTACTCGTAGTTGATCGTACTGCCGCGAATAAAAGAGCTTCTGCTCGCTTTTTTCTACATACTAAATGGCATAGCATCGCAAGCGTGTCTGTTGTATGTTCTCGAGTTTGTTATATTATTACGGAGTACTTAATGTCGTTGTTGTTGTTGTTGTTGTTGTTGTTGTTGTTGTTGTTTATTTTGATTTTTTTTCTCATCGTAGAATTTTGATTTCTTACTTTCTTTCTTACTTGGACTGCTTTGATTACTCTGCTCGCTCGTATATTTTCAAGCCTCCCATCCCATCTCTCTTACTCTCTGAAAATCAAGCTTCTGCCGCGTTCTTCTCCCTTTCTTCATCTTCCAAGTCAGGTGCTATGCCGGATTAGGAGATTCGTAAGGCCTTGCCGGGGTAAAGAGAAATACTCCACCGTTGTGAAGAGAGTACGATAGACAAATGCCCTGCGGACGCGGACTTGTACTCGTACGTGTTGGCTGCCGGACATCATGCTGTCCATAGCCCAGGCTATCGATTTTGATTACTCGTACTCGTACGCAAGGGAGGGTGTCTCCTTTCCTGTGTCTTTGTCTTGCTTGATTTTTATTATTAGGAGGACTCCACGCCGGTCCCGTCAACAACACCAAGACTACGGAGTACTCACTACTAGTGGAGCGGCCGGCGTTTGCAACAGTCAAGTCCCCGGCGTGGTTGGATGGTATTACGAGGATGTGCTCTCTCTCAGGTGTCATGCCATGCCGCAAACCATCGAGTTGCGACGGATGAATGTCATTAAATCAACTTTGTGTGTGCTGGGCCGCAAGAGGCTGAACCAGCCCACAAGCAGCTAGGCCCAAAAACCCCAGCAGCACCCAACAAGTGGACACTCGAACTCGACAAGCACTCCAGCAAGACAGGCTAGCGCTCGGCCAGCAGGGTCCCTCCTTGCCTTGGGGAGCTAAAGCAATACCCGCCGGCAGATCTCCTCGAGGAGCTCCTCTAGGAGTACCTTTGTACCTGAGACGCCCTCCTCGTAGGGATATGAAAAAAAGAGAAGGAGACAGAAAAAAAAAGAAAGGGGCCGTGAGAGGAGATTGAATTAAGAGTGGCCAATAAGGAATCGGACAGAATACAAGGAAAGATCCAAGGCAGTGGATAAGTGAGTTCCCCGTAGGGGGGGAGAAGGGAGGCCCGACGGACGCCGATGAGAATCGTCATGAGAAAGCCCGCAGTGCTCTGTACTCCGTACGAGCACTGCTACGGAGTAACGTATGAAGAGCAAAAACAAAACAGCAGGCACCAAGGACGTCGTCGGAAAGAGGCCAATCGCATCACGGCCTTGCCCCCGGAGCAGCAACTGGAAATAGCCGCCGACCTTTTTACGAGTACTCTTTTTTTATTCCACATTGTGTAGTCAGTGGTTTTTTGTTTTTGTTTTTACAGTTCACGGAGACACAAGACACTACGCTCCAACAGCCTGGGTCGGACGTTTTAGGTGGTTTATTACCGTACCTCGTACTCGTACCTTTGGCCACAAGAAGGACACTGGCCGTGTGCAGTTGCGATGCGGCTGTTCAAACGTTGCCCACTTCACATGTCGTCGCTGTCGGTATGCGACGGAGTACGAAGTTACGAGTATTTGTACGGAGCACTTTATATGCGTGCTCTGAAACCCGCTCCGCACTGCTCCGTACTGCTCCGTACGAGTACTCGTACTCCTGTATATCCTTCGTTTTCGGGTCGTGTGTACGGAGTACGTATTCCTCTATCCGTACGGAGTACTCAATACGCGTACAAGTACGGAGTACTGAGTACAGTCGTGGCCGTTGTGCCTGCTGGGTTTTCCCCGTCTTGCAGCGTTCGGCCACCTCTCGGATCACCCCACCGGAAGGCAACCAGAGGGTAATAAGTCTACTGAGTACTTTACTACTCCGTAGGAGATCAGTCAGTTGGTATGCCTGCGCTTATTTGCGTTCTTAACATCTCCTCGGGGTTGAGGGGTTTCGACCGCCAACCGTCTGCATTCGGTTCTCGTTCTAGTTTGAGTTTGAGTTTTGAAGTTTGAATTTGAGTTGAATTTCAAGTATTTTGTTTTCCTTTGCTACTCGTTAATGCCCTCGTTTTGATTTCTGTCAGCTGTCATCAGACATGCTCGACATACTCGTACTCTTCCCTCGTACGTCACGTCATAGCCGTTGATAGCCGGTTGTTGCTCGGCTAGCTGCCACACACGTTGCATGCAAAGTAACAATATACAATGTATAATGTACTCGTACACTGCCTCATTGGGTCTCTGCTTCTACTCGTACCGAGTTTGTTGTTGGTTGGTTCACTCGGCTATTGAAAAAGGCAAACAAAGTTCTCTCAATGTAACGGTCCTGCAAGCGTCTCCTCCTTGAACACGACCTTCCCGTGTCTTTTGTCCTGGCTGTTGTCTATCATTTATGAGTACGAGTACTTTTGTACAGTGCACAGAAACACTTTGATACGCTGGCGGCTTTGTATTCACCCGTGGCACTGGTCAGCAGGGGACGCAATCCTTTTTTTCTTAGTTCGTTTTCATGTTCACCTTTCTTACTCGTAGTTTATTTTGATTTTCACTGGCATTGACTTCCTTCCGTACGGGAATAGAGTGTGTAATGCCGTTTTCGTGGAGAACAAAGAGTGAGATAGAACGAAAACAAGTGAAAAGCTTTGAAATAGACTTGATTAAAATAGACTACTCGTACGAGTACTCTGTAAAGAAGAAAACAAAACAAAACAATGCAACGCAGGCAGTGTTTTCAAATCAGCAAAAATATGTGAGAAAAGCAACGATCCACAAAGTACTCCGTACTATCGTGAGTGTCCTTCATCCCAATGTGTTTCATGTCGTCGCATATCATAATCATACTCGCTCATCGTCGGATGTGCCGTGCATCCAACTCAGCACGTGTAGTGGCTCCCATACCTCGTCGTCTGTACTCGTACAAAGTTATTCTGTCTACTCCGTACTCCATAGAGTCTTCCAGACGATACGAGTAGTCGGGTCACAACTCCCCTGCGTCTAATGATGCTTTTCCCGTCCATGATCCGAGCTATTCTTGGCTTCCAACTTCGATTCTACGTCTATTCTGATCCTTCAACCTGTCGCACCACCCTATCGCACCGACACGCTTTTTTCGTCCTTGCTTCTTGTTGTCCGTTCTTTCTATTCGAGTGTCTGTTATTGTGTCGTGGTTGGTGGCTGATATAGTCAGGGTGTTGTCTCTTTTCTTGCCAGGTATGGGGCATCTCTACCCGGCCCGAGACAGCTAACTCGACGGCTAGTGCCCTCGTTCTTGACAGCCAGTTCCATTGGATGCAAAAAAAAAAATTCTGACTGATCTCAGCCCTCGTACGTCTTCTATTTTTTTGACTCGGGCACACGTCTGGTCAGGTCGTCCCCTCACCCCCTTCGGCTGCGCGTACTACTACGAGTATATCCATGTGCAGCTTTTCTATCTATAGAAGATGAAGATGCCAAAGCCTGCATGGCTTCCTTTTGTGCGGGTCTTGAGAGTGAATGGTCACGATGATGCAGTCTGTAGATGCGCATCGACAGACTAGAATGATGCAGAATGATGCAGCAAGATGCAAAAATACCCCCCAAAAAAAAAAAACACGCCAGAACACACACCAACACGCCAAAAATACACCAGAAACATGCACGGCAGGCTAGTGTGGGAGCCGGCCTGTCGTAGCGCATCGACATTAGCGAACGGCGAGATTCTGATCCGACGACGGAAATAGCCCAGCATCGCATGGGGCTCATGCATGGTGGCTTGAGGTTGGAGTGTCGGTGTGTGTGACTTGAAACAATGGAAGCCGTTTGAAGATCAGCATCGTGGGAAGAGGAGAAAGCTAGAGAAAAGAAAAAGGAAAAAGGAAGAGAAAGAAAGAAAACAAGAGAAAAAGAGAAAAAGAGAAAAAGAGAAAAAGAGAAAAAGAGAAAAAAAGGTGACAGCTCAGTCTCGGGCCCGAGACTAGCGCAAAAGTAAAAGAGCCATGTGTGTCTGTCTGTTGTCTGTTTGCAGTCTGTCTACGAAGTACGAGTACACAGAATACAGACCTGTCTGCGTTGTGTGGTTTTGACATTTCCTCGGCATGTACCAAATGCCTTTTGCCCAGCTCAATACTATGCACCTATCCGATCTTCCTAGGCGCACACTGCGCGTCTGCTCCTTGCCTTTGCCGCGACCCTTTCCGTTAATTGCATGCGTCAGTACTCCGTACTTTCGTTTGGCTGCTCCGAAACAGAGCGACTGTAGCGGAATGGACCCCGGTGGCTCTCTGAACGCTCTGCACGCAAAAAGGCAATAAGCACGGAAATAAGAAATGGGAAATGGAAATACGAGCACAAAAACAGGTGCTTGTAGAAAACAAAAGTAGAAATAGCAAAGTAGAAAATAGCACTGCAGAACATCAAACAGTGCTAAAGAATAGCACGCTTCCATCTTCCTTCTTTGGACGTCTACTGCCTGATGTGCGGCTTCCTCCTCTATTTTTCTTCTTTTTTCTTCATTATTTTTCTTTTTTCTTTCCGTTTCTTTTTAGCTCTGACACTATCTTGACCATGTTTCGTCCCCCTTCTGGATTTGGACTGTCCCGGCTACTTACGGAGTACCCGTCTTCCGTGTCCGTCGCTCCCGAGAATTCAAAACCGCTACACACCATCATTTCTACGAGTCGACCAATACGCCAGGCCGTACAAGGAAAGTATACGCTTAGAAACTCAGATCACTACGAAGTACTCGTAGGCCTGAAGACCGCTAAGCAGGGGTTGTCGCGGGGGGGTTGAGCATATCGTATTAAGAATGTGCAATGCCAGTGTGATGTGTTCCAACAGCATACAGAAAACCTCCGCATCGACGTATCTTTTTTTTTGTGTCTTCGACAGGAGTGGTTTAGCGGCTGGCTGGGGGTGGTTGGCTGATGATGAGATGTAACGTGTGCCGACAGCCTGACGAGCCAAAAAAAAAAAGCAAAAAAGCAGAGAAAACAAACTCCACAGCTGCGAGGCATGAGCCATTCAAATGGGACTGCGAAATAATCAGACCTGATAACAAGCCTGTCAAAGACCAGGTTGGCCACAGGTCGGCCACAGGTTGGCCTTATTCTGCCTCGAGGGCGAAGCACCAGAAGAATAGAAAAAAATAGAAAACGGCCACCAGCAAAGGCCAGAACGATCCTGAAACGCCACGAGGTTACTGCCATCTAACGCTCGAGCAGATCTTACGATGGCTCTGGCGAAGCTGACTGCTCCTGCAGATCATATTTTTTGAGTCGTCGTAGGGCTTTTGTGGGTGCGCGAGCGGGTGTGGCTGCGGATGGATGTCTGTACGGAGTACCTCGTAAACGCCACTTTTTTGTTTTGTATTGTTTTGATTTTATTGGCTTTTTCTCTCAACTCTTTATTCCAAATCGCTAGCTACTCGTATTCCTATTCAAATGTATACTTTTCCCTCTATACTCTCTATATTCTCTATACTCTACTATAAACGAATTCGCTTCTTCTGCCTGAATTGACTCCTTCATTGCGTGACCCATCCCACTGCCGTTATCTTGCCGGCGATCATCTCGCTATGCCGTATTCCAAATATCGCGGGCCTCTTTTCTTTTCTTTTTCTTGTCTAGCCAAGTGTCTGGGTTTCCTTCCTTTGGTCTTCCTTCTTCCCCTTTTTTTTTCTCTCGAGGATCTGCCACGATCCTGCCAGCATCTGTTACAAGCATATCAAGTAGTCGTCTTTTGGGATCTCTAGTCGGCTGTTCCTTTTTCTTTTTTTTTCTTTTTTTTCTTTTTTTTCTTTTTCTGTTCTACTAGACAACGAGCTAGAGACTGACTACCGTCATGCCGTCTACCGTAAAATACTCCGGCTGCTGGTCCGCGGTCGTCTTCCGATTCGCTCCTCACCCCACCCACCTTTGCTGTCTATGAGATTTGAATTTAGATTCTCTGTAAATGTGTTGATATACGCCATTTGCATTTTCATTCATCTTCCAGGCCTGTTCTTTTCTGCAGTGATTTGTCAGTACCAGAAAACACATGCTGTTGAATTTTTGAAGATCAAAATGCTACGTACCAGGTCGGAATTTCGTGGTCGCCTATCTCCCCGTATGTTTTACTTCTTTTCTTTTTTTTCTTCTCGTTATTAAAACTGGCCCGCCAAATACTATGGGGTGTTTGATCCCTCGGCACCCTCTAGAACGGGCTTTGCATCCTGTGCCCGCTCAGAGGGGCAGCAGATGCTTTTCGCGCAGTGCCACTCTTTGACTATTTGCCTACCGAGCCCGTTCCGTCATGCCATGCGAGGCCTCTGCCATGCTGTGTGCTCCCGGCCTGTGCTGTGCCTTGCCGTCGAGCCGCCGTTTTGAAAAAAAAAAAAGATGCACATTTAAGCGCAGAAAACGCACACAATCGGTGTCGTTCCACTCTGCACAGACTTCATCTCCGGTGCAACTATCCCAGCGTCTCGGCTAGATCACCGTTGTCTGTTTTGATTCTGATTTTTTGATTTTCTTTTTTTCTTCTTTTTTCTTCCGTTTCTTTTCTTGCTACTTTTTCTTCTTCTCTTCTCCAGTACCGTATTCCCTCTCACGAGCTTATCATATTCTTCACGCACCCCTCGCTCTCGACCTGTGAAAACTCGCCTACTCCTACTCGTAGAACCACCCCTACCCATCCAAGCCTCCCCTGTCCCTGGCCGTTGCAGTTCATCTTGCCCGTCCCCGAAGGTCTTGCCCTGTCGAGGCTCGGTATCCCCCGATATCCCAAGGTTTTCCCCCGTTGTTCGAAGACGCCTACTAGTACAAAGTAGTCTTCCTCGGTGCCCTACTTGTGGGCTAGCACTCGGGCTATTGGCATCTTGCAGCACCATCGGCATGCTGTGTGCCCTCGGGCAGACTCGTCGGCTCGTTGGCATGTCAGTCAGCTGTATCTCGTGCAGCGTGCATGCCACGCAACGGTTTTGCAGTGTACGAGTACTCGAGAGAGTCGTCCATACTATTGTCTACGAGTATCATACACGTAAAGTAAAAGAACTGTGTAGAGGAATACGGAGGTGGCTGCGGATAGGGCAGTGGCCGCAACCTTCAAAGTGGCCGTTTCCCAGGGTCCCACTCGCTCCCGCGTCTCTTTTTCTTATTCATTATTTTTTGATTTATTTTTGATTATTTCAGTTTTTCCTCTTCTTTTTCCAGTGTCCATTGCTGGATTGCTGGGGGAGTGCTGGGCTGGGGAGGGAGTGCGCTTATTAGCAGCTGGTGTGTATTTACGGAGCACTGGAGGGGCGGGGGGGGGGGGGGGGTGTCTAGTCGTCAGACAGTCAGTTATTTATTTCCTTCAGCCTCAGAGAAGAGACAACTCTCTCTTTTTCTGTCGTTACCATCCATACATATGTGACATTCTCCCCCTCTTTCGAGTCTGGTTAATATAAAGCATCACCATCCCCGTTCACTTTGCATCCAACATCCAACACAAGAAGCACAGTCCTCAACGTCTACCTTCATAACAGCACTCTTTCTCCCAGCTCTGTTTACTTTTTGTGTTCTCCTCCTTTCTCACTTCCAGAGCCCTCGTCCTCGCTCTATATAAAGTAGATCTCGTCTTGTAAGTATTCCTACTGTCGTGTCCCTTCCATACCGGCTCTCGAACGGCCAGGGGTATAAGAACACCAGCTCACCCCGACCAGACTTGATCAAGCGTCTCTCTCTCACTCGACTTGACTCGCAGCTCTCACAGCTCTCACCACACTCGCAGCAACAGCTATCAGCAGCATCTCTCTACATCGACTGCTTTACAGCTTCACCACAGCTTGCCATCTCATCTTCAGCCCGCTTACACCGGTCACTTTGCTCCGTTGTGATCTTCTCCCGTCCCGGCATCCCGTCTCACCTCCTCCTCCTCCTCCATCGTCACCGTTGCATACTGCAAGTATGGGGTAAGCCTATTTTCCTTTGATTCTGCCATGCCTTGTTGTGCTTTCTCTCTCTCTCTCTCTCTCTCTCTCGCTACGGTCCTCTTTGCCTTGCCATCTTGTTCTGGCCGTCTTCGTCTTTTCGTACTCTGCGTCTCCTGCGTCTCCTGCGTCTTTCTTTCTTCTGGACTCGTCCGTGCATGCCCTGTTGGGCGGCGTGCTTTTGCTGCACCCGTTGAGCATGCTTTCGGAACGGAACCCCTCTCTTTTTGTCGTCACATTTCCATTCTCGTCTCCCTCGCGTGCGGTGTCTCTCTCTCTTTCTTTCCTTCTTTCTTCTGTTCCTCCCCCTCAACTTTCATTATCTCACACCTTTTCCGTACAGCGCCATCGCTGCTATCCACTACGACTCTGTGTTCGGCATAGGCAGCCGACCATCGTACTCTCCCTGGACAGGTACGATCCTTTTTGCACTCCCGTGAATTGTGAATCGACCATCAAAAAAAAAAAAAAAACGACAACGGCTCTACTACGGACTTCAAACCCGGATTTTTTAGTACTCGAACACCATAACTAACACCCCGACAGCCGTGATTGATTCTTCCAACCAGCAGCATCTCGTGTCCTCGGAGCAGCTCCAGTCGTCTTCGTCGTCGTCGTCGTACTGCTCGGACCTCAGCGTGTCGCCACCACCAGCATCGTCGTCCTCCTCCTCACGGTCCATCATCAGCAGCCCGCCTCGCTACACCATCCCGCTGACGCCGCAGCAGCGCGAGCTCAAGAACCAGCGCGAGCAGGCCCGCCGCCACGACAAGTCCCTGCGCCGGTCCACGACGGCCAGCAGCAGCCACGGTCACGGTCACGGTCACGGTCACGGTCACGGCCACGGCCACAGCCACAGCCACATTGGCAACCTCGTGACGTCGTCGTCGGCATCGTCGTCAGCTTCGTCTTCTTCGTCTTCGATCAGTCTCTCACCACGGCAGTCCAGCATCTCCAGCATCTCCAGCCTCTCGTCGTCGTCGCCCGCCGTCACCATGGCCGATCTGAGCTCGTCGGCAGCAGCAGCAGCAGCAGCAGCCACCAGCAGCCTGCCGGCCATCTACAGCACCAGCGCGGCGCCGCCGCAAATGTCGCTCATGGCCGAGTCGGGCGTCACGGCGACGACGACATCGTCGGGCCTGAGCTCGCCCTCGTACATGGCGACGGGCGGCGGCGGCGGTGCCGGTGCCGGTGGCGGCGGCTACTCGCCGGCCATGCACGACCACACGTCGAGCCAGGGGTTTTTCTCGGCCTCGGGCTACCAGAGCCAGCAGTACATGCCCGAGTACACGACGACGCCGTTTACGTCGGCCCCGTCGACGCTTCACTCTTATCCGTGGGTCTAACTCTTTGTTTTTAAAAAGAAGAAGAAAAGAAACAAAAAAGAACGAAAAAAAAAACGAAACAAAAACTAACTCCCCAGTCGCACTGCCATGCCTGATCAGCCCAGCATGGTCTACCACATGCCGCCACCACAACCGTCCATGATGGGCGGCGGCCACCTGCACCACCAGCCGCAGGCGCCCGCCCACCACAGCCCGCTGCCACACCCCATGGCCCAGCAGCAGCAGCAGCAGCACCACCGCTCACATCACCACCAGAGCAGCCCGCCGATGGCTCACTCCCAGATCCATGCTCACACCCACACCGGCAGCCACCACCAGCATCACCACCAGCACCACTCCTCCTACGATGGCATCGTCGGCCCCGGCGCCGCCGGCGTGCGCGTCGTCCAGAGCCGGCCCAAGCCCCAGTGCTGGGAGCACGGCTGCAACGGCCGCCAGTTCTCGACCTTTTCCAACCTGCTGCGGCACCAGCGCGAGAAATCGGGCCAGGCCGCCAAGGCCGTGTGTCCCAACTGCGGCGCCGAGTTTACGCGCACGACGGCCCGCAACGGCCACCTGCAGCACGACAAGTGCAAGCAGCGACGGAGCAACTAGGCCTGACATCAAAAGGAACAAAGACGACAAAACTTGCGGCGCATGGCTGGCCGGCAACGCAAAACGCTACCTACTAGTGAATGAGCAGCACACGACCCGATATACCCTTTTTCTTAGTCTTTTTTTCTCTCCTTCTTCTCTTTCCTTTCTCTTCTTACTTCTCCTCAGCAAAAACTACAAAACACAAAAAAAAAAACCTCAGCATACGCGGAGCATATAAATCGCCTACACGCCAGTTGTTTGTATAATTGGGTTTCTTTTCTTGGCTGTTTTTTTTTTTCTACGTTGGCTTTTTCTGCTTTCCCTGGTATTCGTTCGTTTATTTTCATTACCAGGTGTCTTTACTTCTTCTTCTCTTCTTGTTCATTTCTAGGGGATGGATTTTGGGTTGGCTTTTTTTTCTGGTTTTATTTTTGCTTTTCTTCTTACTTGTTCGGATAGGGCTTGTTTTGTTGTATCGTTACTGTTTCTGCTAGAATCTTGACAGTTATTCTACATCTGTTCATTAACCTGTGCTGGTCTTCGGTCCCTTGCCATTCTCGGTCATTTTGAGTACCCGTTCTCTCATTCTCATTTATGTACAATTTTATTCAAACAAATAACCACCACCACCCTCATATCCATCCACTTGACCAGTTTCTTGTTCTTGAATGGATCAAAACGAGTCCATACATGCTCGTACGAGTATGAGTACATGCAAGACAAAACCCAATCAAAGCTGCACACGCACACCCATGCTTGCCATGGCAGTGATTTGCAATGTAGACGCCCCCCGGTTCCAGAGCAGAGCAGCATGGGCCCGCGTTGATTTTACAGTACCACCAACAGACTCCGTACGTCGGCAGGCTGGACCACCCGCCCTGCTGGTGATCGCCGTTTCCTTCCACATAACGAGTACGGAGTACAACTAGTCCCACAATTCCCGAGACTCTCTTTCCTGCGCCCCGGGCTCGATAATATACGAGTACAAAGTAGCCCTGTCCTCCAAGGCGATATGTTGCCAACCATAGGGCACTGCCACCTTCCTGGTTTGACTGTTGGATGCTCCACTGGTATTTGTCTGTAGGTCCCTTGAATTATTAAATTACTACTCAATACTACCAGTACACCGGACGCCCTGGACGGCAGCCAAAGAAAAGACGGAGAACAACGCAGACAGGCCACTGAATGAGACCCATCATGTGGCCGACTGGAAGCGAGTCGGACCAGGGCTCGTGGTAGAGGTGCATTCGCCAGGGCCACTCTGAGCAAAAAAAAGAAAAAAGAAAAAAAGTCTGCCTCGGCGGTTGAGCAAGGGCAGACTCGGAAAAAGTAGCTCAAGCACTGGCTCAGTCATGATGTGAGGCAGGGGGGGCAAAGGATTCGGAAGCAGGATGACAAGCTGGGAAGAGAAGATGTGCATGCACATCTCTGGACTATGCATAGCTTATCGTCTTTTTAGTCCAAAAGAGTAATATACTCTGAAGAGTGCATTGCTTGGCCCAACGGCTTGTGGCATTGCCTCGCTCCCTGTAGGCAAGTCAACTGGCAACAGCCTGGAACTCATGTGATGGAAGACATCACGCGTCCTGCTCGCTCCATAGATCCTGCAGAAGACTTGAAACACGGGCTGCGAGGACGAGCACAAACGCCTCACCTCGATGCTCTGCCCATCCCTCGGCACTGCAGCAACACGCCACTTTGGTAGTAAAAGTACTCCGTACTCCGTAGAGCAATTCCGCCAAGAGCCAACGATCAGCATCGATCATCTTGGCTTCGACATGCCGGGCGAATAGCGCTTGGTTGTGACGCTTAAGCGAGCATCAATCAAACTGGAGATTACGGAGCACTCGTTGTACTGAGTACGAAGTAAATACGGAGGTATGTGCGTACGAGTACATCCGTGCGAGCATGTACTCCGTACCCGTAGAGGCCCGGGACCCCAGCCGGGCTTAATTAGACCTGATTCCGCACCGGAAATAACAACCTTGTGGCCGGGTTACTCCATGGAGTAATCAGTATGAAAGTCGGCCTCAAAAGGGAGCTCCGTGCTCCGTACAGAGTCGTACGTACTCCTGGCCCGCAGGTGAAGTGAGGAGTGATGTCTACGGAGTACTCAAGTTGCTTGCAAGGCAACATACGCAGAGCATCGTGATTTGCATCGTCTTTTTCCAAAATTTTACTCTCTACATATCTTACTCTTCCTTCCGAGCTGCTGTTCTTGTTCTATTAATCCATATTCAGCCCTTTACGAGCTACTTGTTAAAGCTGTTTTGTATTTTGGACGCCCATTCTCCATCCAATTCTTCATCCACTTCTTCCCAAATAAAGCTTGTTGCCGTTTTTCTACTTGGCCCTGCCACCGTCGGTGTTTGGTCGTTTGGCATCTCCCCGACCAGCTTCCCAGACACGGCCCGCGCTACTCGTACAGGGTGCTCGTACTCGTAGTGTGCACCCGCAAGTTACGGTCAATGCTGAGTACGAGTACTCGAACTCACTCCGACGGTCTCCGGCGGTATGTGACGATGAGCAAGAGTCCTGTCAAGAGTACGAGTACTCGTAATGTAAAAATTTGAGATCACGGGGGAGAGATGGCCGTACACAACTGGAGACTTCTTCCTGCCGAGATGCCTTGGCCAAAGCGTTGTCCATGCCCAAAACAAAGTTGCCGCGCTACTGAGGAGTTGCGAGCCGCATAGCGCGCGGCAAACGCGGTCTCGGTGTCCTCCCCGGGCCACGGATTGTACTTCGTATTTATACTTCTACTTGTGCGTGGAGATTGTCCCCAGATCCCGTTTTGACAGCTGCCTCTTTGGTCCGGCCGGCGGCCCAGTCTGGACGATCGACACACGTCCTGGCTAAGGAGTACGGAGTACAGAGTACGAGTACTTTGGTACTCCGTAGACGCCAGGACTGCGGATGCTTGGACATGCTTTGACAGAGATCCGCCAGAGGGGTTCCGGCGCCGAGGTGAGGTGCAGGCAACACGACCTTGGAGGACAAAAACCGCTTTGAATTCCCCGATGCATCTCTGTCCACATGCAACTTGATCCGTGAAGATCGGCATCTCTCAATGTTTGGCTTGGCGAGGCGAAGCGACGTATCCGGGCAGATGGGAGCCATTGGAGATGGGGGAAAGCACAGACAACCAGAAAAAAAAAAAAAAAAAAAAAAAGGGAAACCCCCCGGCACTCGACGACTAGCAGACACGTCGCAGCCCCCCGATCAGGCCACAGCAGCAGCGTCTCTCTCCAACGGGCCTGCAGTCGAAAATCCTGGCAATCCTACCGTCTGGGATGCAAGGGGGGGTGGTGGCTACTCGTACGAGGAATACTCGTAAAAAGGAGCTATGGCCTTGCTACGGTATGCAAGTACCTAGTATTTATATTTATCAAACCCTGACAAATGTACAAGACATGCATGAGGACTCATACGGAGTGCGAGTGCTCGTATGTAAACGAATAAGCGAGCCCATGACGGACTATTTCTATTTGACACCAAGGAAGTCATGAAACAAAGAAGAAGAAAAAAGAAGAAAGAAAAAACGTGTCGAGTGCAGAATTCTACGACGTGCTCCTTTGACGCAACAGCGGCATATATTTCGTATGGGGTAGAGGTGGAGGGGCACAACAGGACGGGAACGGGGCCTGTTTAAGACACGCAGATTCCATCTTTCATGTGCAATCCTGCTTTTGACATGGAATGCTGTCACCAGCCTTGATGCTTGCACACCTTTAATCAAAACAAAAGGCTAGACAGACAGCCTCAGCAAAGCTGTCAGCATATTCGTACCAGATGTCTGAAAAGTCCAGCCTGGGTGGTAGCGAAGGAGCCGGTGGCCAGGCACCACGCAAAGCAGAAAGGATGCAAAAGTGGGAGAGGATCATGATCCCAAGACAAAAAAACCCATCTTTGACGACTCCATAGGTCCACGTGCTTCGACCTCGGATCGCCCTTCTAGCGCACATCCTTGGTCTGTGCCAGGTTGGGACTCTCTTCTTTTTTCCACCTCGCTCGCTGCTGGCTCCTGGATAACACGTTGCTCTTGGATCCTTTTGCGAGTACGGAGTCTACTCCGTACACCTTGCCTACTCCGTTCTTGGTATTCTGCAACGCTGGGTCGCTCTGCCGCTCTGGGGCTCCATCAGCAGTGGTGCAGCACTTTGTCTACTCTGCTTTTGGCACAGGCGAGCTATTTGGTGGTTTTACGATTTGCCTTTTCGGTATTTCTCCTCTTTCTCTTTTTTCCTCTTCTTTGACTATTCTTTTTCTTTTTCTCTTTTTCCTCTTCTTTGTCTCTTTCTTTTTCCTCTTCTCATCCTCTTCTTCACCACCTTTACCTTACCTACGGTTCAACGTTTCATCTGTCCCAAACGGCTGTTGCGCGTTGACGATTTGCACGCATGTAACAATGCCTGTCTGTTAGCCGAGGCACCTCACCTGTCAAAACGCCCCCCCTCTCTCTCTCTCTCTCTCTCTCTCTCTCCACAAGCATCCTTCCATGAGCCTGACCTGCAATGCAGCTGTACGAGTACGGAGTAAAGAGTGTCGTGATCGTCGGTTGGAGCAGGATGCCGGCCTCGGTGGATAGTTGGTCTATGCTAGAATAAGCTTAAGGTGTTGTCTGATGGATGCCCGTGTCTGCTGGTTGTTTTGAGTTTCTATTTCGATATTTTCCAACTCAGTAGTGCCTTCTGGTCGACAATCGTCTCGCCATCTTTGCTATTTTGATCGACGCCCGTCATGGATGCCACTCCTTGCATCCTACAGGATGGGATCTGGCGGTCTACGAGTACACGTGGTCAGATAGGCACAGACAGCACAGACACCATAGTTAGGCGATTGGATACTAAAGTCAGACGCTGTTCAGTGAAGCAGCAGCCGTTGGCTCTTGTTACGGTCACTTGGACGTATCTTTCGAGAATGCACGGCACGTGATCTACAAAACGGACACCAAATAGAGTAGACCCTCTGGCACGGAATATCCCGAGCAACGGGACCACTAGCCCAAACTGCAGCCATACGCCACTTCAGTGAGTACGAGCACCGAGTGTACTCGTACGTGCAGGTGGTGTGTCACTGCTCGCTTTTTTTTTTTTTTTTTTTTTTGGCAGCCTGATATCGGCTAATTCCGTACAAAGTAGACGCGCTAACGGAACCCCACCGCTGTCACAAAACGGATACCAAAAACGGGCTGCACAAGCGCGGCGCTTAGCCAGGTCCCGCCTTTGCTTTCCGCAGCACGCGTTGCGTACCGTTGGCCAATCAGAACGCCGCACAGCCACACCACCACCATCACTACCACCACCACACCCAAAACATCACCAAACAACGACGACCACCACGACGGGCTGCCATCACCACACCACACCACACCACCCGCACTTTTGCATCCCACTGCTGTGTGCCGTGCAAAAACGGGAAGGGACCCTGACTGCGATCACTGAGAAAAAGAGCTAGCCTGCAGCAGCGATCGGGCGGCTAGTGGCTGTGCCGTGACTGGCTTGTTTTACGAGTACACAGTACGGAGTACTCTCTCTGTACGGAGTACTAAAGAATCGACCGTCGACGATCATCTGCCCCCCTCGGTGCTACACTGTGCAAAAAAGTGCATGCTGCATCGACACGGCCCGGCCGGCGCTTACCGCTACTAGGACGCTCCAGGCTGTACTGTTGCAGTGGTGTGTGGCTTTGCAGGATACGAGGGCATCGGCATTCCTGTTGGATCTGAAACCAGCACGCCATCCATCGATTGCAGGCACATCGCGTGAATACGTGCCTCTAGACGCCCGAACCGTTTCTGCCCACGCGAGCGAGCCATGGCTGCCGTGCACATGAGCCACATGTCGCTGGACGATGCACTGAGGTGAGTTGGCGCAGTCGTTGCAGTCGTGCGCAGTTGTCGCAGTCTGCCGTCAGAAAACGAGCTAACAGCCTAAAACAGAGCATCCCATCACCAGGGCCCAGCCAGGGCTGTGCATCCAGCGGTTGGGGGCTGGAAAGCCCAGCGCAAGCAGGCGTTTGCGTCCGTCTTCCAGACAGACATTTCGCAGCCAACACCCCATGCCACCCCTGTCGCGTGTTTTCCCAGCCTAGGACAGGTGTTTGGCGTGCCCGAGGCACCGAGCGAGCTGGGGCTGCCACAGCTACTAGGGGCGTCGCAGGAGAGCAGCGACGACCTGGAGCTGCCCGACGCCCACGGCCTGCCACAGCCACAGTCGCTGCCACAGCCACAGCCGATAGCATCGGACGCCGACGATGACCAGCTCCGGTTCGACCGGGCATGGCACGTGGTCACGGCCCGCATCGCACTGCCGTCGTCGGTGGCCATGGAGGACTCGTTTGGCACGCTGCCTCCCGAGTCGCAGGTGCCGTCGTCGTCGTCGTCGTCGTCGTCCTCCCACGAGGCCGAGTTCAACGAGGCCGTCCGCCTTGTCTTTTATGCCCGCACGCTGCTCCCCAAGGCCACGCACACCGAGGACATTGTCGTCTGGCACACCCACCAGGTGCGGCACCACTATGCGCAGCATGTGATGCCGATGCTGTCGGCCTGCATCAGCGAGGCCCCGACGCCGCCGCCACGCCACGGCGAGCCGGCCACGGCCGACGACCAACGCTACTACGACCATCACATGGCCGTCGTTGTCAACAGCGTGCGCACGCTCGAGGCGGCCTTTCGTCTTTACTTTTATGGCATGATGCTGCTCGTGCAGCGGCTGCGGCTGCGCGCGGGCGGCAACGACAATGCCGCTCTTCTTCCATCTCTGCAACCAGACACCATTGTGTCGCGGTTTCGGCAGGACGTCCATGCCCTGGTGGCCAACTCGACACCACCGGGCCTGACACGGTCGATCCGCGTCGTCTTTGACCGGTTTGCTAGTGTCATTCTGGGCTTTGAGCCGCCGCGGAAGCTGGACGACGGGAATGTCGGCGGGAGTGGGAGTGCCGGTGCCAGTGCCAGTGCCAACAGTACACCCTTTCGGCGACGGAGCGCGCAGGGTGCCCCCATCTCGCCCACGCCCCGACAGCGCAAGAAGCTGCCCACAGCGACCGGGACCACGCCGCGACCACCGCCTGAGTCGGACGGCCGCATCCATTTGCTGCGCAAGCAGATGCAGGAGGTGCTTGTGCCGCTGCACGGCGTCGGGCTGGCCGGCGAGAATTTCCAAATACTATTCGCTGAGATCATGGACGAGAAAATGGTGGATTTCATCCAGCACTCGTTTGCTGGGCGCTGGGGCGAGCCGAATAGTCCCAAGACGCTCGGCGACGGGTCGCCCGCCGGTGGTAGCATGGCAGCAGCAGCAGCGCTCAAGTACCGACAGCGTGCGCCGCGCGGGCAGCTGGCACAGGGGCAGGCACAGGCGCCGTCGGTTTGCATTGGTGTGGTGTACGACTGGATCGAGAACCACTTTGCGCGGCTGGCACACGAGGTGCTGGGCTGCATCAGTCCATCCCCAGCAGCAAACGCCGCCGCCGCCGTGGTGACAATGTCGGACGTCAAGAAGTGGAAGGAGGTGGCGCTGGGCCGGCTGTCGACGCTGCGCATGACGGAGCTGTTTGACATTGTGCTGCACTGGCCGCAGAGCCGGCAGGGCCTGGAAGACCTGCGCGTCAGCGTGACGACGGCGCAGCGGCGGTCGCAGCTGGTGGCCACGTTTTCGGCCGACATGCAGCGGCGCCTGCTGCACCCGGCGTGCTCGACGCTCGAGATTATGCAAATCTACGTCGCCATGATCCGCGCGTTCCACGTGCTGGACCCGTCCAATGTGCTGCTGAGCGCCGCCGTGGGGCCCTTGCAGTTTTACATGTGCCAGCGCGAGGACTCCGTGCGCATCGTCGTCGACGGCCTGCTGGCGGACCCGGCGCCGTCGCTCGCGGCTCACGGCACCGTGGCCGACAAGATTGCGCGGACGCGGTCGAGTCCTGTTTTGCCGCCGGTGGCCGCCAGCTCCAGCCCCAAGCTCGACGAGCTGGCGACGATCCTCAACGACCCGATGCAGCAGCGCCGGCGGCACGTCGATGAGGAGGAGCTGGACTGGAACGACATGGACTGGATGCCGGACCCGATCGACGCGGGCACCAACTACCGCCGGCCCAAGACCGAGGACGTCATTGGCACGCTGATCAGCGCGCTGGGCTCGCGCGAGGCCTTTACCAAGGAGTTCCAGCGCATCATTGCCGAGCGGCTGCTGTCGCCGCAGAGCACGTTTACCAAGGAGGTCAAAGTGCTCAACCTGCTCAAGAAGCGCTTTGGCGAAGGGTCGATGCAGAACTGCGAGGTCATGATCAAGGACATTCAGGACTCGCACAGCCTCAATGTCGTGATTGCCCGGCAGATGCAGATGAGCACTACAGGACTGCAAGACGACGACAACGACGATGCCGAGTACCGGGCCAAGATTCTGTCGCGCCTGTACTGGCCCGGCCTCGACCAGGACGCGTTTTTGCTGCCGCGGCCCATTGCCGAGAAGCAGGACCTGTACGCGTCGCTGTACGAGCGCACCAAGGAGGGCCGCAAGCTCGCCTGGCTCAACCAGCTGGGGCAGGCGTCGGTCGAGCTCGAGCTGGACGACCGCACCGTCGCCGTCACGTGCAAGACGTACGAGGCCGCGGTGATTTATGCGTTTCAGGAGGAGGCCGAGCAGCAAGGGACGGCGGGTGCCGGTAGCGCCCCGGTCCGACGCGGGCTCTGGGATCTGGTCGAGATGCTGCGCATGGACGAGGACCTGGTGGCCCTGGCCCTGGCGTTTTGGGAAAAGGAGGGTGTGCTGCGGCAGGACGCACACGATGCAGAGAGCTACTACGTTGTCGAGAATCTAGCAGCGGCAGCAGCAGAAGCAGCAGAAGCGGCAGCAGCAGCAGATGCTGCAAATGCAAAGGAAGAAGCCGATGCAGAAGAGGCCGACGCATCCGCATCTGCAGCAGCAGCAACCGCCACCGCTTCCTCCTCTGCGGCAGCACAGACCACACGCCAGCAAGCGCGGGCCGACGATGCGCAACGGACGGTTTATTGGCAGTTTATCGTTGGCATGCTGACCAACAGCGCGGCGTCCATGCCGCTGGCCCAGATCGCCATGATGCTCAAGATGCTCATGGCCGAGGGCTTTCCCTGGAGCAACGAGGAGCTGCAGGAGTTTCTGGGCGAAAAGGTCGGCGACGGCGACCTCGAGGTCGTCGGCGGCAAGTACAGGCTCGTGAAGAAGTAGAATATAGATATTCTTAACGAATGCAACATGACCATGACAACTTGACCGGTTGCCCTGTTGTGCCACTCGTGCCACGTCGGGATCAATATGCAGTGTTGATGCAGCAGGGGGCGTACACACCGGTCTTTTTATTTTTCTTTGGATTATAAGGAGCACGTGATGGCTCCCGTTCGTTTGTGCGACGGTGCATTCGTTTGGCAGCCCACCGACTCTTGTGGCATGTGGGCGTTCATTGGGCACAAAGGACACACCGGTCAGACAGGGCTGAAGACGCATATTACGGAGTACATAGTACAGAGAACGAGTACGAGTAGATTCGGTCAACGGATAGGCACAAACAGCAAAGCAAGGGGAATGAGCATGTATTTGTCATATGATTTGCCGTGCACGGGACCTGCTATGGCCTGAACATATGATCACGCAAGGTAGCAAGCCCGGTTTGTATTGTACTCGTGCCAGCAGGAACAAGGGAAAGAGTACGAGTAGATACTAAATCAGAAAGATACAGTGACGTAGTGTACTCATATGTGCGGAAACATACAGTAGAACCTCGTCGCCTGGGTGGCATGCCAAGAGGAGGAGGGCGGCTCTTTTCTGATCTTGTAGCGATTCGCTAGAAGGAACGAGTCCGGCCATAATCAAAGCATTGCTAAATGGTTAGTTGGTACTCTCGATCCAGAGCCATCCGGCTATTGCTTGTGTATACTTTTTTTTGCCGTCCAGTCGAGGCTTTGAACTGCTTCAAAGCTCTCCTCGTCTTGGTCGACACACGGCATTGTTGCCCTTTGGCTTCGGATGTACGTCTGCAGTCTGCGACATCTCGGCGGCTTGATTTCGGCGAATGTTTTTGATCCGTTGCTGTCGTCGCTGGGTCGCTGCAGACACTTCCAGGGCGGGTGCGACCACTCGGTCGGTTTGGGCTGCAGGAAAACAGCCTTGTCCACCAGAATCTAGTCTTCTAGATCCGAGTACGCGGCCGCGTCGTCATCGTCACCGTCATCCCACCACTCGCGCAGGAAACTGGGGTCACCAGCTGCGCCCGACATGGATGCAATCGCCAGGCAAGCCCATTGCAGGTCCACCATGGCCTTCATCTTCAAGGCCTCCTCGAATGGCATTTGGATTGTCGCCGAGGCTCCTGTCAGGAGCGCACGGCTGCTTGCCGGGATCGCGGCTGCAATCACGGGCTCGCCTGCTGCACTAGGGCCGGGTTGTTGCAGCAGCTCCTCAGACCACTCCGTCCACAAAGCAGCTGCGTCGCCCGAGGCAATGCCAATTCTATTGTCCCACGCCTGCTCGCGCCATGTCGTAGTCGTAGTCGGTTGGCCTCCTGCCCCTGCCGCGCTCGCCACCTTCTGCCGCGGCAGCCAGTGGAACTGTAGCGTAATCTCTGCTGCTTTTGCTGCTTCTGCGGCACCGTCTCCGTCTCCGTCTCCGAGCACGGGCTGCACACCAAGACACTTCATGCCCCAGTAACCCAGCGCCCACCACTTGTGCAGCTGGCGCTCCAGACACACCATATTCCACGTGCGGTCGCTGCGCCCGAGGCCATAAAGAAGATCGGCCGCTTGGCCTGTGATGCCGAGGATGCAATCGATTACGGGCAAGCACGCGGCAACACGTCCGAGGCCTTCCTGCGTCGCCGTGGCACCGAATGGGAAGATGTGGCAGACTTCTGGCTGCGCTGTTTGTAGAAATATGCATTTTTTTCCGTCGCGGACGGAACACTATCTTGTTAGGGTCGTACTTGAGATAGGGTCGTACTTGAGAGAAGGGGGACAGCGGGGACAACGGGGACAAGGGGACAAAGGATACAAAATCATACCGCTTCCGCTTGACGGCGGTTCCGTGGGACTCTTGTGGCATCTGACCGGCCACGCGAGTCAGCTCCGTCGGTGTGCCGTTGGCCCATCTGCAGGACTGATAAACGGTGTTAGTACGAACAAGACAAACCCGTCCGAGTCAAAGTCAAAACTTACAGGCCCGGACTAGGCTCTCGGTGAGTAAACAGGTCGAGTGGAATGTGCTGGCAGCCTCGCGTAGCACCGGGAGCGGGAGGATAAGTAGAATGCTCGTTTGGAATCGCGACAACCCCAAGTCATGTAGTGTCGATTGCTGCTCAACTTGTCTGGCTAGTGCCAGGCGTTCTTCGGCCTCTTCTGTCGAGTAGATGCGCTGCACTGCGGCACGCTGCGGCCGCTCAGTCAGACAGGCGAGGGCCAGAGACGTATCTCTGCCTTGCCGCCAGTCCGCCGCCACAAACACGTCTACGGCCTCGAGAAGTCGGGCTCGTAGAGCGTCCTGCTGCGACATTATTCGCCGGGTGCCGGGGATGCTCAAATGGGAAGAAAATAAGGACAAGGAACGCTTGCCTTCGGGAGTTGTGACAAACAGATTTGGTGCAAAATTGCAGATTGTGTTATTTCTTTTTTTGCAACAAGACAGCCCCCCTTATATCGCGAGTTTGCATACGAGTACAAGTAGAGCCCGGTCGCTCCTTCCCGCATACTCAACCAGATCGGTATGGGACTCTGAGAGGAAGGCGCGACTGTACCTGCTTAGCCAAAGAGGAAGGCGCGTGCGTCATACCTGCCTGGTGCGCGTAATTGGCGACCCTCTGGGAGGTGCATCAGGCAGGAGCGATGGGCACTAGCGGGACAGTTGGCTTACACGGCGGTAACAGCGAGGACAAAAGAGGTGATTGATGACGCACCCAGACAACCCCGCAGTAAACATACTAAATCATCAATAAGAAAGCTCGAAAGGACGACGCTGGGACGCGATACTGTAGACAACGAGTGGCACTGCAGTCATCATCACCACCGAATGACCAGTACAAGTGAGCTCCCATTTTATCGCAAGGACACTGTGGCTCGTGTCGTGGTCGCGTCGCCAACGTCGTCGGCTTTGCTGGCGGTGTGTTGTCATGGAATCTACTACTATGGGATCCCGTTTGGGTAAAAGGCAGTGTGACGTTGACCGAGTCACTTGTGATGTCAGGCGGATCTACGGAGTAGGCATAGGCAAAGGCGGCTCAGCTGCATGTGCGTGGGGCTGTGAAGCGAGGAGAGGAAAAGGAAAGAAAAGAATAGGAGGGGGGAAAAGGAGAAGGAAAGAATAGGAGAGAGGCAAAAGCAGAAGCAAAAAAAAGAGAAAAAAGAAAAGGAAAAGAAAAAGGAAAAGGAAAAGGAAAAGGAAAAGGAAAAGAAAAAGAAAAAGAAAAAGGAAAAGAAAAAGAAAAAGAAAAAGAAAAAGAAAAGCACACGAAAAAGAAAAAAAAGCATACGAAAAAGAAAATGAAAAAGCACACCTATTCGCACAATGACTTTTTGCTATTCACACAGTAGGTTTACCTTTGAATCAGTACTACTCGTAGGTCCATAGGTAATTTGTCAACCCGAATAGAAAACCTACGACTAATAGAGTACGAGTACAGATTTTGTTCTTTTTCTCCTCTTCCGCCTTGATAACTACCCAACATACTACAAAAATCACAATATCGACAAAACCATCAACAAAACCTGGATTTGGCATATTATCTACGAGTAGTACTTGCCGAACTATCCCGGGCCTGTGCTATTATCTTGAAAATCTTTATTGTCGGAAATGAAAAGAAATGAAAGTATTGCGCACTATAGGTGATACCTTTTAAGTACTCGTACTTTACTCGTATCGTAGTAAGAAAAGTAGTAGTGCTCCACGCTCGTCGCTTTCTTAGAGAGTACTCTTCTTAGATATGAATCAGTAAGTGCAACCAAAATAGGTGCAATTGACCTAGGACCATATTACAGCCACTACTAGTCATTACCAGTCATCTTGCGTACGGAATGAGGGTGTAGTCGGCTTTCTTCTGTTGATGCTTTGGATAGTCAAATGTGGTCATGTACTCATAGTAGAAAGTGAGATCCAGCCAATAATGCCCGTACACGAGATCCATTTTGGACCCAAGATACAGAATTACTGTGTAAATAGCAAAAAGTCACTGTGCGAATACTCCAACTCGAGCCGCAGTAGGAAGTCAATAGTCCAAGGATCCGGATTGGTAATTGTAATTATCATATCACCCGGAAGGACAACCCAAAGAAGAAAGAACATAAGCAGCATGTTTCAGTCGTCCGGTGAAAGCATATACGAGATACAGGTGACCAGTGCTATTAATAACTGCACTCCTGCTCTGCTGTAAGCCCACGGAGTGCTCTGTAACCAAAAGTCCTGTCGTCAATGGGGCAAGTACGACCAAGATTTTCGCATGTAGGCAGGTTCCAGCCTTGTTTTACTCGTATGGCTCTTGCCTATATCAACGAGCAGATTCGGCCATTGCATGTCTTTCCTCTCCTGGACGTCTCCAGCGTCTTTTGCTCGTACTTCTTGCACACTCTCCCCTCACCTATGATCGGCCTTGTTTACTCGTTATCTACACCAGCTGGTCACCAATCGCCACACCGTCTTTGCAAGGACAAAACATCCCTTGGGCGTTGATCCCACACAACACAACAAACACGCAACACGCACCAACATCTGGCCTTCCTGCCTGCCTGCCTTCCTGCCTGCACAAGGCCTGCACAACTCGCCCTGTAGTGCTCATCCAGCCAGCCTACATTAGTGCACCCCTCCCCGAAAGACCCCTCCTTTATTGTGTGCACGTGCACTCTGCGCAGTCAGTCGCCATCTATTATTCATCATTCCTGATGCACTTTGGCCTGTCTGTGCCTTGCAACGGATCTCGGCTACACGAACCGCCAACGCCAACCGCCACCACGCAAGAACACAAACGAGGCGACTCCCTCCTGCTCCGTCTTTGCTCCGTCTTTATGGATATTATTGCCTTGCTTTGATTTGACTGATTTGCTCTATCCACTACCTACTGCAGCTGGGCTTGTCTTACCTTGTACCGTAGTCGTTATTCACCGGATTTGCCCCGTTCCGTTCTATCCCTCTCCTTCGCCTCTCCCTCGCACTGCTACATACCACCTTTCACTCGTCTCTCGCTCCTTCTCTCACTCACGCCTTATCTGCAATCACTCACGCCCGCCCGCCCTCCTTTGCCCTCTGTCCCTTCCATGCTCCGTCCCTCCGCCCTCGTTCCCAACCCAAACGCACATTCCCCCCTCCCTGCCTCTCAAGTCTTTCTGCATCGTCATCTGAGCTGGCTACCCAAGAAGTACTGTTGTCCACGTTGGCTCGCGCTCGCTTGCTAGTCAGTCACGCAAACTACAGCCACCAACCCCCAGTCATACCGCCACTCTGACCGTGCATGCTTGTCTGCCCGTGGCCCGTCTGCTGCACCGTCATTGCCTGTCTGCCACCTTTTGCTCGCCCTGATCCTAGGGTAACGAGTATAAAGTCACGCAGCTCCCCTTTTCGTCTTTTTTTCGTCTTCTCGTCTTTACTTTCCTACTCCGTACTCACCTTTTGCCTTTTCCATTTTCTTACCTAATCACCCCTCCTTTCGCCTGTCTTGAACATCTTCTCGTCCGCCGCGCAACCTCGGATAGAACGTCTTCTATTCCTCTCCCCCCCCCACCACCGTGTCCGACCCTCGCAATACAGGCTCGCCTAATGGAACTGGGCTAAACAACATCTGATGGGACTGTTCAGCAACCGTTTGTCATTACGCCCCGCCTTCTCGCCACGCCGTCTCGGCCACCCTCTTAGTTCCACCGGGTCCGCCTGCGATGGAAAACAATGGGCAACATTATGGCCAGCCTCACCCGGACTCGCGTCCGCAGCAACAACAGCCGTCGTCGTCGTCCACCGCCACCTCTGGTCAGCAGCCGACCTGCCCCTATGTGACCCAGCCTCCGAATCCATGGCGCGGGCCGCAGCACGCCAACACGGCGGCATCCTTCTCCGCCCAGCACCAACACCTGCAGTACATGTCCACGCCCACGCCCGCTGTGAGCTATCCAGACGCACCGCCGCCGCAGGTGTCGTGGCCGCAGCCCGTACTCCCGTTCCCGTCGTCGCGCGCCAACGCACCCGGGGGCCCGATGCAGCCCTTGTTCCTCCGGGACTACAGCACGTCTGCCAACAACCCGTCGCCCGTGTACCAGCAGTCGTTTTACGGTGGACTATACCAGCCGCTGCAGCCGCCGTCGCACGGCACACAGCCATGGGCCAACACGAACACGCAGACAATGCTTGGCGGGACGACGGTCATGCCGCCGACGATGCAGCGACCTGCCTACGACAACTACAACTACAACAACAACAACAACAACAACAACAACAACAACAACAACTCTGCCAGCCAGGCATCAACAAACGCGCTGCAGCCGTCCGCCTTCATGGGCATGGCCGCGTCGACGGCCGCGCCAGCCAGCAACAGCAGCAGCGGCGGCGGCGGCAGCCAGTTTACCTTTCTCGGACAAGGCCCGACGCATCCAGGATTCGGCGACCGCCCGTGGCAGCGGCGTGCTTCCGGGGCGGACCAACCCGGACAGCGACGGTTGCAGGCAGCAGACGAGTTGTCATCACGTGGCGCAGGCGGCAGCAGCAGCAGCAGCAGCAGCAGAAATAGCGACGCACCGGCCTGGGCCCATATGTTGCCGTTCCCGATGACGACCTCCATGGCATCGGGATATCGTGGGACTGGTGATTCGGCGCGTCCGATGGGTATCCCGCCCGAGCCGTCAATGCCACAAAGTTTCAATTCCCACTGGGTTCATAGAGATAATAACAGAAGCAGCAACAGCAACAGCAACAGCAACAACTACAGCTACTATAGACGACGGTCTCAGTCGTTCTTGTCCCGCGCCAACGCACGCTTCTCGTCGCCGGTGCGCCACACGGACTTGGCACATCCCGACGCGCGCGGCAACGACGACTTCTACTACCACCATGGACGGGCAGCCCAGCTGCTGCGCGGTGCCATGGTGACGCGGCGCGTGGTGTCGCGGATGGCGATTGAGGGTCTGGAGAGCGTGGAAATTGCGAGCCTGGGCGAGGACGAGCGCATGTGCGTCATCTGCTATAACGAGTACGGCGTGGCCGACCCCGACGACGGCGTCAGCGAGGCGCCGCTGCGGCTGCCCAAGTGCAAGCACGTCTTTGGCGACCACTGCATCAAGAAGTGGTTCAGCCAGTCCGACAGCTGCCCCTACTGCCGCGACAAGCTGCAGTCGCAGCTTGTCTCGCGCGTCCACCCGCGCGCCGTCGAGTCGTTCCTGCAAGCTAACGAGCACTTGCATGGTTTGCAGCTGTCGCTGTCGCCGTCACCACCGCCATCATCGGAATCGGCATCGGCGTCGGCGTCGGCGTCGGCGTCGGCATCGACATCGGCATCGACATCGGCATCGGATTCGGCATCGGCATGGGCTTCGACATTGTCATCGGAATCGGCATCGGCGTCGGCATCGGCATCGGCTTCGACATCGGCATTGGATTCGGCATCGGCATGGGCTTCGACATTGGAATCGGCGTCGGAATCGGCATCGGCTTCGACATCGGCATCGGAACCGTTGTCGGGCTCGCCGCCGCCGCCGTTTGAGCCCATAGCACCGCCGCCGTCATTGCCAATGCCCGTGGCCCAGCTCGAGTCTCGCGATGCTTTGGATGCTGCTGCTGCACCACGGCCGCAACCGCAGCCGCCCGCATTAAGGCCTGTCGCTGGTGTGCGCCGCGGACCTCCCGAGGCGCTCGAGGACGGCCGACGGCAGCGCCGGCGCCTCTCCATCTCGCGCTCGTCCCCGAATGCGGCCTGGTTCCACGACGTGACAACGACATCGCAGTCGTTGCAGTCGTTGCAGTCGTTGCAGTCGTTGCAGTCGTTGCAATCGTCGGCCGGGTTGTTGTCGCCACCGTCGTCGTCACTGTACAACAATTCCATGAACTCTCTGCATATCGTCAGATCGCCGCCGCCGCGGTCGCTGCCGCCGCTGCCGCCGCCTGGTGTCTCGTTTGTGGGCGGCGGAGGCGGCGGAGGCGGCGGAGGCGGCGGCACTGGTGCCCAGCCAGCCCAGGCCTGCATCTACCCCAACACAACAGGCCACGGCCCGCACGGCCCGCGTGGCGGCACGTCGGCGGCACCCGCCTTTCCCCCGTCGGGGATGTCGTCGACGTCGTCGTCGTCGTCGCGCCCCAATCCTGAATTCATGCCCATGGTGCTGCCACACCCCTTTAGTTTCTAGTTTCGACGGGAATAACCATGGCGTGTACGGCGATCGTGCGGCCGCCCACCGCATGGCCAGCCAGCCTCTGCCGTTTGGCCGGCCGTATCATTCGCGTCGCTCGACTCTGCCTCTTTTTGTTTGTATGCTTGCCATTCCCCCCTTGTTTGTGCCTTGTCCCTTTTGATGCCCGGATACCTCTTGCGTATGTCTTATGTCATGTCCAGCGTTGCATATTGTTTAGTGTCTTGTCCTTGCTTTTCGTTTTCATTTGCTCTTTAGCGTGCTCATGATATCTTTAGAAAGTCAATCAATCAATCATTCAGTCTTACGATTCTGGTTGCTTTATTAGCCGGCGGTATCAGGTTACCTGCTGGCCTTTTTGTTTCTTCCATAGGTCACAGCAATACATGGCCTACTGTTAACGCCCTTTGTAAAAATTAGAATGCCAACTTGGATTAGATTATAAACATATGCAAGAAATGAATGTACCGCTGCACAAAACTATAACCGCGCCTTGCTGTCCGTGTCCGTGTCCAGCGCCTGCGCCTCCTCAATCATCTGCCACGCCAGCTCGGCCAGCGGCCCGCGCGTCGCCGCATGCGCCAGTGCCTTTTCGGAGCTGGCCTGCCGCGCGGCATAGCGTGCCGCAATGCCCTGGCAGATGGCGGCGAGCCGGAAAATGTTGAACGCCGCGGCCCACCGGATCTCGGCCGCCGTCGGCGTCCAGCCGGCCTCGGCTGCGTACATATGAATGATCTCGTCGGCCGTCGGCAGGCCCGGCGTCTTCCCCGGCAAAAACGCTGTGCGGCCGTTGCTGACGCGGTCGGCCACGGGGGCGGTCAGGTACGGCGTCAGCAGGTTGAGCAGGTCGCTTAGGGGGTGGCCGCGCGTGGACATTTCCCAGCTGTCGGTTAGCAATAGCCGTCAAAGACCGATATTTGAAAAACCTACTCCAAAATGCCAATCACTTTTGGCTGCGTCTTGTGAAACACGAGATTGTCAATCTTGTAGTCGCCGTGGATCAGCGTCGACCGGTCGCGCGGCTGCCACCGGGGATCACCGAAATAGGCCATCATGTCCGCAAAATGCGGCAGCTGGCCCACGGCCGCGTTTGTGTCCTTGTCGCGCGCCGCCGCCTGCGCCTCGCAGATAGCACGCCACGTCTGCACCTGGCGCGCATAGAACCCGCTGGCCTTGCCGAAATCCGCCAGCCCCACGGCCGCCGGGTCCACGCGGTGCAGCCGCGCCAGCGACCGCACGGCGTCGGACCACATAGCCCGGCGGGTCGCGGCGGCGGCGTCAATATTGTCGTTGTCGGCGGCTTGGGGTATCTCGGGCTCCTCGATGATGCGGCCATCCAGAAACTCCATGACGTAAAAGGGGGTCCCCAAGACGCTGTCGTCCTCGCACAGCACGTAGGCCCGCGGCACGGGCACGCCCGTTTGTTGGGCGCGCTCCGGTGTGGCCCCCAGGGCGGCCAAGATGCGGTACTCGCGCTCGACCTTGTGGGCCGTCTTGGACACGAGCTGGCCGGGCGGCTTTTTGCGAAGGACCCAGCGGCGGGTGTTCTCCGATCCGGACGATGATGGCGACGTCAGCTGGTACGTCGGGTTGGACTGGCCAAAGCCAAACTGCTGGACTTGCAGGGGCCGGCCAATCTCGGGCACGTGCTCGGCGAGGTAGGCCTCGAGCCGGGCGACGTCAATGGGCTGGCGGACAGGACCGGCCATTGTGGCGATGTGAAGGGACGGAGGGGGCGGAGGGGGGGGGGGGGGGGGGGGGCGGGCTGGGGGGGGGGGGGGGGGGGGGGGCGAGTTGGGGGGGGGGGGGGGGGGGGGGGGGGTGGTGGCGGGGGGTGGGTGAGGTTGGAGTTTGGTAAAAGATTCGGGACGCAGTCGGCGGTCGGCAGGTCGTCGAAATCGTCGAATCGTCAAGGCGTCAAGGAGGT